>JABUQX010042642.1:17500-37500 GCA_015478945.1 Trachelipus rathkii
CAAATGCAAAAACGAAAACGGCTTTAGTTCAAGGCTTTTTATTTATCCTAAATATAAATCCAGAATAATAATGTGGGATAAGTGGAGCATAATAATACTTAAAGTTATGTAAGTTATGATTAATAAAATAAATAATAATTTGTGTAAATAATACAACTATTTCGTGTTAAAAATGTTGCCGCGAATTAATATTTGGTTGGGTTTATTTTTGCAAATTCAGCAGTTTCACTTTTTAAAAGGAGAAATTTATTTTTATTTTATTTTTTAAATAAAATTTAAGCCTCACGGGAAATGCTCCATTCTAGGAGGGGAACCATATGTGGGGGAACTATTCTAGGTTATTTCTACCTAGGATTCGGGCAAGGGATCGAACTCAGGCCCGGTAATAAGATAAAATTTTAATTATTATTATTATTATTATTTTATTTAAATAACAGTAATTATTAATTAAATAAATTATTATTATTATTATTATTATTATTATTATTATTATTATTATTATTATTATTATTATTATTATTATTATTATTATTATTATTATTGATTATTATTATTATTATTAGTATTGTTCTCATTATTGTGTGTGTATTATATTAATTATATTATTATTATTATTATTTATTATTATTATTATTTTATTATTATTAATCACTTGATTATAAATTTACTAACAGAACACCGGGTCACATAGTCTGTTTTACCATATTTTGAACGACATTCCCTGTAGAATATAGAAGAAAAATGGAGAAGCAACATAATGGGACCCGCACAAAGCCATTAAGATATGTAAAACTGAAAACTAAAATATTTTGAATCGTGTAAAACGTGGATAAAAAGAAGTAAAGCATTGAACAAAGTGCGCCGTAGTTTGCTTGAATATCAATTTCACTTTTTAGTTTATGGGATTTTTCAATTTTATTTAAAAAGTTTAAGAAATTGTAGTCGAATTTTGTGGGATTTGCAGATGGTGAATCTTTTGTTACTATATCTGAGAAAGTAATGGGTTTGTCATTTCGTTTTATTGCATTTGGATCCGTGATTTGAAATAATGTATTTAGATACTTAAATGTTTTATATTTCACTTGCCTGACGATAAGACTATTTAGGAGAGTTAAAGTTATACTCATGATATAAAATGAAGCTTCTTCAACTCTAAAGATTATTCTTGAAGCACATGCGAACATACTTAAGCTTTTGCATATAGTAACAGAAAGAAATATTTGAAAGAAAGCCAAAATGAAAATAATTGTGACTATAACTTTATAATTCCTTTCCATTTTATGTAGTTCAATTTGAATAATTCTTGTGTTTTGATTGATAAAATGAAGAGCGTAGTTGCTTCTCATTACTTGCCAGAAATAGAAGATTAATAAGCAAATTCCTCTAATAGTAATCATAAGTGCACTGAAATCTGTGTCAAATCTACGGTATTGTACCGTAACATTTAATGTCGAAGCCAATGTAAGACACAATAAAATCAACGTGTAAATGACAAACCAACCCAACCAAAATTTCGAGATTTTGAGCTTCATACTTTTCTTATTTTTCTCCCCAATGTTCCAATAATTTTTCCCCGAAAGTCGATAATAAAAAGAAATTATCTTTATGAAAAAATTTTTAAAATTCATATTGGGCAAAAAAAAATTTCAATTTATTTCTTAAATTCCGAATAAGAAGAGTGAACAGTTTCATGTACCGAAAATATATTTTACAAGAAATTTAACGTTTCACACGCATGCCATTGATCAAAGAATAAAACTTGAACTTCAAAGCTATGGTCAAAGAATAAAACTTGAACATATTTTATCGTACAGGAATGAATGTTGAAAAAATGTCAATAACTGTAAATAATCCTAAAAAGAGGTAATAATAAATTTAAAAATATTTTGCTTTCTCATTGAAGTTTAGAAATCGAATTGACGTATTGATCATACAAGCACCCTCCATTTCCATTAATGCAATCTGTTGACGCAACCCTTTTGTAAATAATCAATAATTAAAAGAAAAAAATTCTTTGCTCACTGCATCATTAAAAGTTATCTTTGATTAATTAAATATTACAATCATTCGTCACACACACACACACACACACACACACACACACACACACACACACACACACACACACACACACACACACACACACACACACACACACACACACACACACACCTACACACACACCTACACACACACACACACACATATATATATATATATATACTCTTTTTCATTTAACTTTCTATATATATATATATATATATATGGCATATATATATATATATATATATATATATATTACCCACTCTCTCCCCAAGACTGGGTAAGGTGCGTACATGCACTAGAAACAGAAAAGTAGTAGAAGAATATGACGCAAGTCGAAAAGAAAGCCCAGCCTTACCACCCCCTTTATACCCTTTAGTGAAACTCGTCGCAGTCGG
Organism: Trachelipus rathkii; assembly: GCA_015478945.1. Classification (NCBI taxonomy): domain Eukaryota; kingdom Metazoa; phylum Arthropoda; class Malacostraca; order Isopoda; family Trachelipodidae; genus Trachelipus; species Trachelipus rathkii. Next base: position 19,942 of record JABUQX010042642.1, read on the forward strand.
AAAAAATCCACCCTAGAGGTTCATGGGACCATGACGGACCCTCACTATGGCATCTCGTCAATGTAGGGTTCATCCTTTGGCCAGGTAGGCCACAACCATACCCCATCACAAAGCCCCGTCGTTCACTCCTATTATGCACCTTTCTTCTCGCCTCTGCCAAATTCACATTTCTCATCCTCCAGGCATTCCTTTACTGACTCAACCCACTTTTCCTTCGGTCTCCCGGCCGGTCGATTCCCAGCACACTCACCACTATATATCCGCTTAACCAACCGACTATTATCTATCCTTTCCACCTGACCAAACCATCTCAATGTACTTTCATTTATTCTCTCATTTACTCCCTTCTTCACAACACACAACTCCCTTATGCGTTCATTCCTCATTTTATCAATTCTTCTCCCGCCTAACACGTCCCTAAGATTGTCCACCTGCACACATTGTACTTTAGATATATACCTCTTATTCCAGACCATAGCTTCACTACTATACATTAATAAGTAACAACATACTCATAGACCTATGCCCACTCAAAACTGTTCTTACACATCAACAAAGTTTAATTGCTCCAATACCTTCCTACCATTCCTGGCACTACTACTCTGCATCATGCGTTCCCGTTTCATCCAACATATATCCTAAATATTTAAACTCAAACACTTGTTCCTGTTGTTCACCATTCAACATCACTTCACATTGAACGTATAAATACTAAGCCTACCATGATGTATCTGCGTTTACTTTTTCAAACCCCTCGCTTTTACACACCTGCCAAATCCCTCTACCAATCCTCTCAAACTCTCTTCCAGTTCCTTTAATAAATCTCTCTTCAATAGGTAGGAATAACAACTATATACTCTTATCTTTCTAACACCTTCTTTCATAGCCCTCAAATTCTTTCATAACCCCATTCATATACACGTACCACACAATGTCCGGGTTCGTGGTACATCTCTAATTTTAATTCGATTGACAAGCTATACGGGTGCCAGTTGTGTGTAAATATCAAGGTGATGTTATAAGTGGTAAAATTTCCCGGTGCTCTGACCAGCCTAATATATATAACCTTATATGTATACATATATCTATATATATATATATATGCTATGCTGTATATGTATATATATATATATATATATATATATATATATATATATATATCTGATACTAACCATTAAAGCGGGTTCATTTATAGTCTGGGTAAATCATGTAATATTATTTCATAACTAATTAAATTAATTGCTATTTATTCCTTTCATTAACTTAATATACGTATAGATTGCATTACCTCATTTCATACTTAAAATCAATTCATTCTAAATTGTAATAGTGAAATTCGCATAGTCACCTGAGAACTATTGACTATTAAATTTTTCTCTTGTGCCACAAGTTGAGTTCCGATAGATGACTCTGATTTAGAGTCAATATTTACACAGTCGGTCCTTCATATCACTAGATATGAGATGACTATTTAAAATAAACTGTACTGTGTATTCTATCTCTATTACTACTATTATACGTGATTATAGTTAAAATATAACTATCTCTTTAGATACTAAAAATATTATAAGTGTATGAGTGTGTATGGGTTAGGAAGGATATCTGTTTTTGGTTTGCGAGTGCTGATGTGTGCGGAGTTGGGAGTAGAGATATTCTATGTTAAACTTCTATAATTCGAGCACTTGCGTGCATATAAAAATGTAAGTATTGTTGTTTATTTCTGTTGTTATCGAGTTCCTATGACACACTACGTCCTGCATTACTCGTCACATACATATTCGTCCTTCAATCCCGTTACTCGAGCGATCAATGTAGTAATTTTCACAGGTTTCTTATTATTTTCTCTATCTTTAACAATTTTCACATCAATAAAGTTTATAGCACTTCCAGAAAAATTTATGTTTATATTTTTAGATTTATGCATATAAAATAATAGATAATTTAGCAACAAATGATTAATAGTTGCAATATGCTTGATAAGAGTTAATAGAATTGAAAATATATTCTGATGTATCAGGACATAAAATTTGCAGCAACATACTGACTTATACTACCTATCGCAAAGCTAATGTCATAGCTTTAAAGACTCCAGAAACCTCTCTATCTTCACATATTAATACCTAGAAAGGAATAAGCTATAGAATATTATTAAATAGTATGAAATATCTAAAAAAGTTTAGAGAATTAAACATGAACTGCTTTTTAAAATGGATATTTCCTTAAACCTTCCGAGATTACTATTTTCTAATGCTAGTCTAATGCTTTGCCATCACTACTGTCTAAAATAGAAAAATCTAACCAACAATCTCTAAACTTAAACAATTAATATCAAAACATCAGCCATAAGGATCTCATTAGTAGTGCCTATTATGGATAATCCATGACTGGAGATTAAGGATTACTTACATTATATTTAGAATGTATACTTGACATAAATAACAAATCATAACATAAAATATATATTAATTAAGTCACACAAAGGTTAGAACAAAAATTATATACGGGATATATATATATATACCATAAAAATGTCAAATTGTAAAAATTTAGGCTTATGGAATATACTTAAAATATAGAGTGCTATGATATAATGAAGCAACTATGACTATTTAAGAATGTATAAGATATTATAGTAGAACATGTATAGAGCTATCATGGGCCCTAACAAGACTTAGATATACCTAAGTAACTATCCATCTTAACCAAACATTACTCATTAGCATAATCCATGAACAAGCTACCGCCTATGAGTGTATTGAGAGTACAAATATTACGTTAAATCATAAAAATTACTAATAATTTCAACCTACAAAGTGGCTTATGTCAAAAAATAATATGAAATATATAGGGGAGTACTATATAATTTAATAACCTATAACAATACCATCCGACATGACAGTATATGTTTTATACTAGTCATATGGTCAGCTATTCATGTCCTATGTGCAACATCTCACAGATTAATACTGCTATACTAAAAAACTACACGACACAATTTGGCTTCGTCAAAACTATACAGTTATAGATGATAACCCCGAGTCCTTATCTATAAACCGTGCTGCTCATATATTCCTTGCTATAATTTATAATATGTCCTAAGCAATCGAGAGTCACTACTCAAGCAACACTCCTCAAATGGCAAGAATAACACATCGTTACCTCATAATATTTTAAATCAGCGCGCCCTAGTATCTTCGAATGCATTCCAGCTTATAGTCGTTCCCTATATATGCAATGATAGCGTCATAATACCAAATTTACACTAATATCTTAATACTCTGTTTAATTTTATCGACCTCTGAATGACTAAAATGTCCAATTGAAAAATCTATAACGGTTAATATTGGAAGCTCATTAACGCTATGTAAAATGGTATTGATGGTCTCTCTATATGTATTAACTAATAGAAATGCTAATATTAGCGTTTGATAGAAACACACTTGTATCATGATCGATCTCTCATCATTGAGAGATAGAAATCGCCTTTCTCAAGCAGAAAACATAAACGTTTCTACTCATTGCTCTTAACTTTACACTCTCAGCACCTCTCGGGTCCTCATAAACTTTCAGATTCTATTTATTTCTTTTCCTTTTATTAAATGGAGGATTGAAAAATAAGTACCTTCCTTATTCACTTAAAAGAGGTTGGAGAATAGAAACACTTGTTTACTAACTACGACCCTTATGAATCATTTTTTTTTTTTCTCTTTGTTCGCCTTCACCAGTTCGCGGGACAAAGGTCTGCTCTGAGCGTCGGGGTGATGGACTCAGGAGTATGTCATTCTTGAGAAGTAAGTGAGGTCCCATTTAAAATATACGGTCGACCGAATCACTCTATATAACTTGGCTATATCTTATGTTCTATTATAATTATTTAGTTCCATAAGAACCATGTTGGTACGGTATTCTACTATGCTCTTACTCTTGTAAATCACCGCATTCGAAGCAGATTCATTTATAGAGATGAACACTAAGCAGTCCATACGTATTCAGGCTTTATATAGTGTGCACTTTATGCTCCTAATCACTCAATATCACTAGAGATATAGCTTAATTATCAAATTACTTATATAGCTTATAATCAACACCTCAGTTCTATTTTCTTGGTCCTACAGACTCATTAAGCACTCATCCCTTACATTCATTAATCGTAGTTAATATACTTTTATATTATTAATTGAGAACCTAGGTGAAGAACTTTATATCACATATACTTATATTATCCATATTAATACTATACTATATTGACATACATATCATGTATTTTGCTCATACTACTATTTATCACAAGTAATGTTATCAAGAATCATTATTGAATCATTTATGCATTCACTATCACTAATTTACCCTTAACTAGAGAGTATAGGATAAAGCCTCATCAATAGCGTTATAGTATCCAGCTGTGCTCGAGACACTGAATATGTAACCCCCTCGGCAATTCTGGTGAGGATGTTCCCTGAGTTCTACGATCATCTGAAGTATGATCAATTATTCCTGCTACGCGAACAATTACGTTGTCGCGACCTCAACTGAACACTCTGTGGGAGCAGAGAAGCACCGAAGCTCAAAACACTATATATAAGCTTATCGAATAGTATTTTGAGTTCATTAAAGTATTAGATCTTGTTCTACACCATTCAACACCAAATTTTATGGTACTCTGTTTTCTATTCAGGCAGACTCTAACTATTACTTTTATTAGCTCCATACACTATCTGTATCCTCATATGATCACTAGCCCATTATGATCCAACATATCAATATAGGCTAATTATTACATTTCCATTACTCATCCATGCCTTATATTGATGCGAGTAAACTCTTATCAAAAGCGGCTATTACTAAGTCCGTCAAATATGAAGCACTATATCAACTTGGATCTCAAGAAGATCTATATGGGCATCAGTAAGCATCAGTTATACTCCATAAAGTTCACACACCGGAATGTAACGAATACATGACGAAAAAGAAATTATAATATAAAAAATAATGGCGCGTGGTGGGGGTGACGAAGCAACTGGTATCTCAGAGTCTCGCATTATATTAAAACAATGGACCTCCTTTGAAAGCGTGAGTATTATTAAATTACATCGATAGAGTGCTGTGCGTGCAAGATTTGTCGGATGGGGCGGACGCGGTATGCGTAGTTCAAGTAGTCCGGTTCGCCCAATATATCTTTTCTAACCTAATTTTTCATGCTATAAGCCATTGATGACTCTTGTTTTGCGCATGTCTAAACTTTTCCTTGTAACGAAATGGACACATTATTACAGATTCTCGTAGTAGTATGTTAGGATGGATTAGAACATGGCTACTTAATAATATCGAATCACTCAATTCTTCCTTGTGTCATCTACCTTTCTTATAATCATAGGTCACTTCTATAACATATGACTGCTTATCTCCGTCCAGATCATATATGCTGGTACCCCCGACTAGGTACAGCCATTTATTGTATTATTATTTTTTTGTTTTTCATCTATATTATTTTTTTTATTTTGGAGATACGGCATTATATTATGTAAATACCAAATTACATGTGACTTAATCCGCAATGCTGATAATCTACTCTGAAAAAAAAGTAACTCGTCTCAGAACAAAATTCTACTCTCCATAGACTAATATTTCGCTGTCGGATCAGCCCTGTCAGCATCACCACGTGATCACACGTACAGGTCTAACTAAATACGTTGTCATTTTTTTTCGTAAATCTATATTTAATTCCTATTTGTTATTCTTTTGCTCTATTTACTCATTAACTAATTATGTTCTCTCATATACTTTTTGAGTAAAATTTCTAGTTTTTTGACCTGCTGTAAACACTGAAAACTACACATTAAACATTAAAAATGTTGACAGCGGAAATGCTAAATCCTATAAATTGTACTGGAACTACACAGCTTAAACTATTTCATCAAAATTTTACCAGTTTGACAGACCATTCCGTATTCTTCTTTTAAATTTAAATGACAAAGAATCTATTATAAAAACAATCAATATCAAGCGTCTCTAATTAACTATTACCTTTGCTAAACATGTTGAATTTCTGCCATCTCGAGCTTGACTATTTCTGATATTTGTAACTGGTTATTATCTTCAGTTTCTATGTCATGTTTCCTATAATTTTTCTAAATCATCTTCCATAATTACTTCAACTTTCTCCTAATCGTTTAATTTGCTCTTGATTAGTTTAAAACATCTAACGAACGCGATTCAATTAATTTCTCGCTCAGATTTCTTATGCTATCATTTATAAACATGCACAATCCACCAAGCATGGTTTTCTCTTCTCTACCACACCAGCGAAACACTCTAACTTACCGGTTGAACGCTATAATAACATACTGACTAGGAATATTCATTAAAATTTGCTTAATATGTTCCCACATGATTAAACAGTTTTGGTCTTTAACTCTTTATCCTAGTCCGTTTATAACTATAGGCATGTCCCTCGTAATTTGGATAAATACACCACATTTATATATTCGTAAATCTACGATCCATTTCCTAATATTAACTATGCTAATTATTATGGCGCTACCGAGTTATCACATTTAGTCATATAATATCTATATTATATTTATGGTCAACTTAAGTCCTTAGAAATTCTCCTGCACTCTAACCTCACCCACACATACTTTTCATCGTTAGTAAGTAGATATGTTAAGCTCTAATAGTGCATACGTGTCTCGTGGGGTTCATAAGAGACTCACATCTCTGGCTCAATAAAAAGGTTATCATAGTATAAACAATTTATAATACTGAATACTAACCCTATGTTCCGTGTATTAGACAAGGAATCCCATTGAATGACCAAGGCAAAATCTTTAAAATCGACCTACATTATATGACTTATCCTAATTTTTCCTTTACTTATTGTGGCATCAGGTTCTTCATTGCTTCTCTTCACAATCTCTGTGTCCAATTCTTGACTCTTGCCGAATCTCTTGCCAATCTTTTGCCCTCAATTTCTACTTACTGATTTATCGGAATATCATTTAAGTATGATATCTATAACCCATTAACTGAGATTCAATATCATGATTAGTTTTAAAGTCATTCATTAGTAAAAACATGAATATTGTTTTTTAATTAATAAAGCGCCCACTCCCTACCTACTTCTCTCCTCCACTTTTGAAATAAAATTCTACCCTCTATCAAAAAAAGTGTAAAAAGCGAAAAAAATTTTCTATGAAAAAAAAGTGGAAAAAAATATGGATATTTCAATGCAATAAGTAAAATAGTGAATTAGGAAAGTTCTAGAATTTAATATGGTGTAAGCTAGAATTAGTAAGGCTTTGCCAATTTGATATATAGATTTAAAATTTTAAAAGTTTTATATTTTAATGTATTTGCTGAAATTAATTTACTATACACAACCAACAAATTTACTTTATTAATTTATTTTGATAGATGCTAAGAACTATGAAGTAGGTTTATAAATATAAATAAACTGGAGATGAAAGTATTATATATTGCAAATGTTTGTTTTTTAATGGAAATAAAAGTACAAAATGAAAAAAAAATACCATGTTGAAAATTATATGAAATGTCTCGTATATATGGTTACACGAAAAAACAGACATAGTATGAATTTATAAAAATTAAGGTATTAAACTTTTTTTGAAAAAGTTCTGAAATGAGACATGTTTTTCGTTTTTCAACAACAACCTGTAAATTTTCCATAACTAATCGTCTTGTTTTCAGAATGCCTGCTATTCTGAAACATTAGTGACCCTTTCCATGTCAATCGGCTTGGGCCAATGCTTTGCTTCATAGCTCAAGAAAAATTTTCTTCTAAAGCTCTCTTCAATCTTTCATTAACTTAGCTTCCAATAACAGTTGCCTGCACTTCCACTTTGCTTCTGCCCTCCGTTTCTTCATCTATCTCTTTCGTAGCTTCTTCAGCAATTTGTTCTCAATTCAGTTAATTTTTTTCCTCACTATTTTAGTTCAAGTTGTTTTTTTGTTTTCCTCTTCAGTAATTTTTTTGTCTTGTTCAGGATGGCTATTTTGCACAGCTTCATCTCGAGTCTCCCTTTTTTCTTCTCTCTCTATCCAAGTAAGCATAATGTATTTGTTTATATGCTACACTGTTCCCTGTGAAAATGGAGCTCTGAGAGTTAGAGCAGAATATAGATTAAGTAATGGTTTGTTTATCATACATTATTAAGAGACACTTTTAAAAGTGATTTAAAGCTATTTTAAAGTTCTTCTTCTAGACATAGATGCCTGGTACTTGTAAGATTTGTTGCTGTCTGATGGTGGAAATGCTCTTTTCCAACATAACTGCATTTTACCATGTGACAGCGACAGTGAAGCTTTTACTACTTCAACTGTTGGAAATCAAATCTTGAAGCGTTTACTGAGGGATCGGTTTTATTAAAAAACTGAAGCCAGACATCAATGTCTATAGATTTTTTTTCGGACTTTGGTTCAGCTTTTTACCAAAACTGTATTATTGTTCCCACTCATCTAAGAATTGTCTGTAATGGATTTTCCATGAGCATGATTCCAGCAATCCTCAACTATAATTTTATGGACAGCTTTCTTTGGTATAAATTTCTCTTCATAAGGGGTTAGACATGTAAATTTTTTTCAACAAGAGCTTCCCGCACAGTGATTTGTTCACAAACTATGCTAAAGATTCAACAAAATTGTTTTTTTGTGCTTGCGAGACAGAAAACGTTTGTTCTCTTTTCACAATTTTCCAAATTTCTTAATTTTACCGCATCAGAAAACTGGATTCTTTCAATGGCAGAAAAATGTTAGTATTAAAAAAGCAGCATCAATTTTTTTTTAAACTCAGAGTTTGAGAACTTCTGACTTGTTAATCCATAACACCCCTTTGATAGAGAATGATGACTCGTTTTTCCACAGATCTGAATAATATCTTTTTTTCTGTTTGTGGAGAAGCCTGTGAGCACTACGTAAAGAAATGTCGCGCTAAGATGAATAGACAAAGTTACACAGCGCTCCTGGCTTTCATGGTAGGTTTATTCTTTCTTAAAACAAACCCTCAAAATTTTATCAAAAGTACATATCCAGGTCAGTTTTAGATCAAGACGTGTGAAACTTAACATTTCCATCTTTCACAAATTTCAAATTTCCAAAAAACTTTATTCAATTATTAATTTAAAATTATTTGTAAATCTTAAGTGAAAACTTAATTGTATTGTAAACAAATTATTTTTTATATTCGGCTCCAAGTTCTTGAGTTCAAATACACACGTGTTTTCTCGAGCTGAAGTTTAAACCACATTTTTTAAATTCAAGGCACAGGTAAAATACAGAAGAAAAGATATCCTAGCCAAGGTAAACAATTACAACACCTTGCCCCCAAAAAAAGTTTGAGAGCAATCAGTGTTAAAATTGGCTTAATAAGTGAAAACATAAATGACTATACTAAACAAGATAGATGTAAAAGACACACGCGAAAAATGATCCTGCAACATCAGCACCATGCTAGCTATGATGTATTAAGTCATAACAAGAACTAAACAAGCTGAATATCACATTCTATTATCGATATCCTGTAAACCGTGAAGGAGTCTATCCATTATAAATCTGATGTACCCCAACTGCCATCAGTTAATGGCAAATAATGTCAATGAGTTCTCATCTCTTATGGTATACACTAATCAGCCCTCATTTTTTTATTTCTAAGTGGGCTATGAGCATTTGTGATTAAAGCAAATTTGATTTCGATAATGCTGCTAATTTTAACTGATGTATCGATCGCTTACTTAGAAGTCCCTAGTAACAACACTAGTTTTAATTTATATCACCTACCACTATACTGTTTACTGTTCTATATTGTATTCCAGATTTAGCCATCACCCACTTTGACCTAGTTATTATAGCTAAACAAGTCTCCAAACTGGTGCTGAAAAGTCCAACACCTTTACAACAAGTGAACTCCATCTGCTACAAAAAGATTTTTATCCAGAAATTCCTCCTCCACAAATCCAAAAACCTAATATTCTCATGAAAAACATAAAATCCCAGCCAACTAAATAGATATAATTATTCAACCCAGACACCACACAATCAAGCAGGCGCATGGAAAACCCACGCTTGCTATACCTAAGCCTTGTCCATATCCGGTTAAACAAAGTGAAAGCTACTTGTAATATCAACTAACTTCAGCAAAAAACAAAACTAATAGCCTTAAAGTCACAGGCAAAACATTATACATAAAATATCAGAGTGTTTAATTAGACTATTCGCATCCTGTTCATTCTCATAACTGCCAGTCAACTTTCAGGTCCAAGTTTGAAAAAAGTATTGTAATAAATAAATGTGATGAATATTTATCATAAATAAGAAATACACAAATTTTACTAACAAATAGCTAAGTAGCTTTAAATTTTATAATTTGTAAGCCTTAAAAATTAAATAGCTTTGGGTAAAAAAATTTCAACAGTATAATCATTCTCTTCTTGTGGTATGCCTTAGTGGACAAATTTTGTCACCATTTGACTCACTCTCAGAATACCTTTTATAAATGTAAGAACTACCAATGTTATCATATTGCACATCCAAAGGTCTAAAACTTTTTTCTTTTTCTAAGCTTCATTTACATCTAATTTAGAGTCGATACTATGATTTCTATAAACAATTTTCTGAAATTGAGCTCAGGCTTGACTGACTATCACCAAAACAACAGACTCCCTTTTAATAAGCAGTCCACCATTCTTTCACAACAATACAAATAAAACACACAACTAAAAAAATTTGCATGTGAATAATTTTGGTCCAGTGTATTAACAATTGTTTCACGGAGTATCTCATCACACACGTATTTGTATAAAGTTCAGTACTGAATGGAACTCCACAATTACCAAAAACATTTGTAACTCCTTCAGCTTCTCCTCATAGCTTACCCTCAATGCCAGAGATTATCCTCATTGCTTCACACTGCCTAAAGTGTGACATAATTGAATGTTTTCAATACTCGACCATAACATAGGACTACACACATAACCAATGGTGTAACTATTAGCCCATCATATACTAACTTGAACTGTTGCATGAAACGCTATAAATCACTTCTTCAGGAAACAATAAAAAAACATCTTAATAAAGCTTTAATTTGAGAAAACGACATAAGTATTTAGTTGCATCCCCTTCAGACATGTGCTATTTTTTCTATAAGCTCATATTACCTTCGCTTTCATACGAGTAGCGAACTTTCTTAGTATTGTTGCAACATTATATCATAACTAAATCTTTTTCTGGTCCACAGAATGCAAACCAAATCCCTATTCATATACCACCGCCCCGGCAGTAGTTAAATCAGTAATTGTGGAGCTATGAGTAATATATAAAAACAGCACTTTTTTCTTATTTACAAATAATGATATTAAAATAGTTGTTTCAAGGCAAAGAACGATTATTGGGTATACCTGATATTTCTGCAGCTACAGAAGATCAAGCTATAGCAGTTTTTCGCAATAGCTATTAAAAAGTAATACTGCTATCTCCCCTCTATCATACATCTATGATATCCCATCCAAAGTAAGTGTACTACATGTCATACTTTATAGAATAATGATATTGACAGACTACCCCAAATCCTTGAGCAATATAATTACGAAGTATCCTCCATTATCGTATAGTAATTGACAACCTCTCGAAAGGCTATATATATATGTACTATATTCCAACATTTCTTTTTTTCACACTGTTCACCACTGAGCAGTAAAAACGCCAGGCAGAGGAAGTATCACTTCATTCCGAGGACCGTGAGTGTTATAAGTTCATAGTGTTAGCACCAAGAAATAAGTAAATTAAATTTATGTTTTTACTATTATCCACTCACCCCTTGTTCCTCCCACAATCTCTTCATTTTCACTTATCTCTCAGAGTAGTACAATAGAGTAGGATAACTGCATATGACCTAGATCTGGGCCTGCAAATGGAAGGATCGTGGAAAGTACCTTGATGTTTAGTCACATCTTTTCTATCTTCGAGAGCCACAGTATACATCATCACTAATTGAAGAGTGCAGTGGTGAAGAATGGCATGTTATCATGAGTGGCATTGACAAACCACAAAGAGCAATCATTCAAGTAATCCAATTCAAACAATGCTGCCTATTCTGATTCGCGTATTACGTTTCTATATAAAAAGAACGTAGAGTAGCTTGTGTCCTACCAGGTACAAATTCTTGAGTGCATAATACCATGGCTGTCAAATAAAAAAAAACAATCAGTATTTTCAACCTGGTGACATTAAGTACTCATTGTGACTTCTCCCATCATCGAAGAAACGAAGAGGTGAGAAAGTTCTTATGTGGCCAATTTACCGTATCTTGCCTATTTTGGTTTCTCGGCAATAATGCGCGTACTAGTGAAGCAAAAGCAACCGTTCTATGATTCATCACCTGCTAATAACTTTATTCAAAAAACAATTGTGCTACCATTTTCGAGTCTTGCTTACTAGAAGTAAATCTGAACAAATTTTGAACCCTCGATATCGCCTTCTCCTAGAGCTGCCACAGACAATGTCTTTGTCTCATCTAGTTTTGTTAACAAAATTGTATATCACATGACGCAAATGGTTTGATTAAAATTCTATCCAAGTTTCTTCTGCAATCACTCCAACACTGAACCGGCAGTCTCTCTCTATCACAGCTCTGAACTTCTTCCCACATTTTCGTTTGTTTGACAAGAATGGTCTTTCCACACGAGGGTTGGTAGTCTCACATTTTCTCGGCCCTCTTTGAAAAGCTTTGTGCCACTTAAAAACCATAGTTTCCCGATAAGAGTGGCATCCCCATAAGCTTCGTTTAAAAGAAGCAAATGTCTAGTGGCAGAACTGTTACATTTCACACAGAATTTGATTAGCGTACCGCTGTTCAATATTTACCAGCATTGCAAAAATATAAGGATAGAAAACAAGCCTATACACAAAAAGATGTAGTGCAAGACTGACTTTATAAATCTGGGTTAAAATGGAGCTATAGATATGTAGCCTACAATAACTAGCTACTCCAGCGTATAAGTGTCACGGAGGAGCTACCATTACTCTGCAGTATGTATGAAGAAAGATCAGCTGTAGAGAGAGAGAGAGCGTAGAGTATAGATAAGAGAGAAGAGAGAGAGAGAGAGAAGAGTAGAGAGAGAGAGAGGAGAGAGAGGAGAGATGAGAGAGAGTAGAAGAGTAGGAAGATGAGATAAGAGAGAGAGATGAAGATAGAGATAATAGAGTGAGAGAGAGAAGAGAAGAGAGAGAGAGTAGAGAGATGAGAGAGAGAGAGAGAGAGAGAGAGAGGAGAGAGAGAGAGAGAGAGAGAGAGAGAGGAGAGAGAGGAGAGAGATGAGAAGAGCGAGAGAGAGAGAGATGAGAGAGAAGAGAGAGAGAGAGAGAAGAGAGAGAGATAAGAGAGAGAGAGTAGAGAGAGAGAGAGAGAGAGTAGAGAGAGAAGAGATGAGAGAGAGAGAGAGATAGAGTAGAAATAAGAGTAAGAGAGAGAACAGAGAGAGATTAGTAATAGTATAGTAGAGGTTATTGAAGAGTATAGAGAGATGAGAGAGAGAGAGAGAGAGAGTATATAGTAAGAGATGGATATATATATAGTAGTAAGGAGAGAGAGAGATAGTAGAGAGGAGAGAGAGAGAGATAGTAAGCGTAAAAGGAAAAATAGATGAAAAAGAAGAGATAAAAAAAAAAACCAAACAGGAGTCGGCCAGTTAAATAAGATGATAGAAAAAGAAGTATTAGAATATAATAATATAAATAAAAAGAAGAGAAAAAGTAGGAAGAAAACGAAAAACCAAACAAGAGAAAAAAAAGAGAGAAAAAGAGAAAAAGCATGAAGGTAGAAAAAGTTATATATATAATAATATAAAAAGAGAGAAGAAATAGAGAGAGATAAGTAAGAGAGATAATGATGAGATCAGTAAATAAGTAGTAAAGGAGAAAAGAGAGTAGATAATTGATGAGAGCAAAGAGAAAAGAGAAAGATAAGAGAGAGAGAGAAGAGAGAGAGAAGAGAGAAGAGAGAGTAGAAGAAGAGAGAGAGAAGAGATGAGAGAGAAGAGGAGAGAGAGAGAGGATAAGATAGAGAGTAACAATTTATAAAAAGAGAGGAGAGGAGAGAGAGAAAGATACGAAGAGACAGACAAGAAGAGAGGATGAGAAATGTAACGTAAGAGATAAGATATGAATGATAGAGAGAGATTGACATGATGGAAGATTTTACGATTAGACTATGGGATGAAAGAGGATAGAACGGGAATGGGCTTGGAGAATTGGAGGAGAAAACTAGGTCAAGGAACAACAAGGCGAGGTTACATATGTTGGAAGGCAGTACCACAGGTAAGCACGGTATCTGAGAAGAAGAGATCAGACTCTAGATGGACAAGAGATGAGAGTAAAGAGAAGGTTCGATTTGATATTAAATGAAATGGATTGAGGACGTTTTTTAAAAAGTGAGAGAATGATGTTCATTCAGCCAGAAGAGAAAACGTCCTGCGTAATTCACGATCTACACTTTGTCTTTTAAGATTAAAAGACACCTGTGCCCATCAGTGATTCTAGATGGTTATAAACGCCATTTGTTATTTACTAGAAAGATGACATGATCGACGAGAGAGTAAGCAAAGATACCTGTTTAAGACAACAAGACTCGAACACGTTGACAATTTCAAGATTAGCCATATAAGATATTACTGTATTGACCCGAACTTACAGGATTATATTTGACGCCTTTTATTTGGGAAGGAACTTTTCGTGGAAAATCAATGGGCTGTTGTAAGTGCGGGTCTTCAAGGAAAAATGTTGCTGAGAGAGAGAGAGAGAGAGAGACGAGAGAGAGAGTTCCAGGTAGCCTATTGAAGCAGAGAGAGAGTAGTGTTTATATTGTATGTGACTTAAATTGAATTGAAGTAGAGTAATGGCGGAAAGAATAGAGTAATAGAGAGAGAACTGTTTTATGGCTGTAGGTCATGCTTAAAAGCAATGGAGCAGAGTAACGAGAGAGAGCAAAAAGATATTGTTATTAGATAATATCTAAAAGTTTCAGTTCGTAAAATAAAGAACAGATATAGTAGAGAGGGCCACAAAGTCTAATGGTGAGAAGGGAACGAAAGAAAAAAGTAGTATCGAGAGGTATGGTGTGCTGGTTAGCGGTCGAATTAATCGGAAGATTCTTTAACGCCGGCGAAAAAGATATGATTTAGCCACGAGTCAGAAAAGTTAAATAAGTGGGGACATCATAGGATGAGAGCACAGAGGTTATGAACAGTGAAATCTGGCAACTGTTTTTACTTTTCTCGAACCTGACATTTTACGTAGAATTTTATTGATAAAAATTATTTAAACCTCTACATATGCTCCCATACGATATCCTGAAGGTCCTTTACAAAAGGAATATAGAGAGAATAAGTCTATTTTTCATCAAAAATTAACTCTTCCTGCAGCCTTATACACTAAATTTATCTACAACACATCTTCTGTTTATATATCAGTTTTTAGGAGATTCGATTAAAACATCTTCCTATACGTTTATTTTAGCGTCGGTGTTCATTGTCCTCACATTATAATTATTAACTAAAATGAATCATTTGAACAAAAATGTTGAATGACACATTATTGTTACGAGTATTGTGCATACTTATTCAACATTATTTTATAAATCAAAGTTAAGCTCACTAATAATGAGTATAAATATTTAATAATTAGGATAAATTAAATTACTACTATATTATGTATAAAGGTAGTGAAAGATATATGATATTAAGTATTTCTAGTATAAAGTAAAATGTAGGTACAGTTACATAAATAGAATAATATATATATATATATATTAATAATATATAATATTAATATATATATTAATATAATTATATACTATTAATTAAATATATATAATATAATTTAATTATATTAATATATATATATATTAATATATATAATATTTATATATATATATAATATATATAAGCATAAATAAACGATGTATAAACTAAGAATATATATATATATATATATATAGTATATATATATATATATATATATATATATAATATATTAAATTATATTATAATTATAATATTATTATATATATACTATTAATATATTATTATAATATATATTAATAATTATATATATTAATTATTAATATTATATATATATATATATAATTATAAATATATCAGTTCAAAAATATAAACTTTAGGTATATATATATATATATATATATATATAATATAATTATTATATTGATAAAAGTTTTTTTTTTTTTTAATTTTTTTGTATTTTTTTTGTCATTCCCTAAATTTGGTCAATGTTTTATTTTTTTGGTTTTTCTGTTTTTTTTCCTTACATGAGATCACAAAAAAAATCATTAAAAAACGACACAGTTTATTCCTTCAAATTAGTACCACTAACATGTAAACAAACTGCTGTTTATATTAAATTGTTTTGGTATAACGTAAGGTGGTGTCAGCCATGCTTAGACTATTTTTCCTTCAAAAATTTTTGAAAGTACTTTTCAGAGATTGTCAAAAAAAAAAAAAATTATAAAAAGAAATATTTTGAAATAAAAGGTGATCTAAAATAATTTAATTGCGCCACCAAAACGGGAGAATTATTAGTTAAACGAGATATAAATCTTGAAAATTAAAGATTTTATTTCCATTTTTGTGAAAGTTTACCAAAAAAATCAAGTTCCTCTCTCCCCCCCCCCCAATAAAAAAATGAAGTTTTTGTTTTTTGTTTTTTTGTTCCATAAAATTAAAGCTACCATACTTTTACTTCAAAAAAATATTTTCTTTTATCGGTTTGAAATAACCTTAAGTGAGGTTATGATACGTTAAGTAAGGTTATGTTGAGTTCCGCTAGTTTACATAGATTTAAACTTATTTTTATAATATTTTTAAAGGTGTGAAGCTGCTTTATTACTATAGTTTAAATTTGACTCTACACATTTTTATTTCACTTTTATGAAATGTGTTCGAATCAATGCAATCGATATTAAGACATTTAGAATATAGAGACAGTAAGAAGCCACATGGGCCTATCGAGACTGTCCCAGTCAACTCACTAACCAAACATGCTCATGCAAATCCACAAAGCACCCTAGGGCTTGCCAAATTGTTGTAACTACAAATCCACCAATTTGGCTTGGTCAAAACTAATATATTATATATATATAATAGTAAATTATATATATTATATATATATATTATAATAATATATTATATATATATATTATGATATATATATATATATATATATATAATATTTATATATATTATGATACCCAAACCATCCACATGCATTAATAAATAAGTTATGGTACATATGCAATCCAACATTAATAACTACTATAACTAAAAACCCGCCAATTTGGCTTCGTCAATATATTATAATATGATACCCAACCCAACCCAACCCATCCATAAACGTATCTAACCCTTTCTTAAATGTTGCAATCGAGTCAAACTCAACAACCTCCTCTGGCAGACCATTCCAAAATTTAACAACCCTCTTACTGAATGTATGCTTTCTTATATCAAGATGGCATGCTTTCTTCTTAATTTTCTTATT
>JABUQX010042642.1:40000-41794 GCA_015478945.1 Trachelipus rathkii
TTTACGAGAGAGATGAAGATTCCTCCGTTTGGCAGTACTTCGCTGATCGTTTCCAAAAACGCGTTACTGAGCTACAACACCAGGCTCCGTGAGGTCAGAAGTGTACATTCGAAACGTACAGTGAGAAAGACGACAGAATGAACGTGGAGCGTATTACAAGGTCTGCCATCGGCCTTCTCCTGATCGAGCATCGGTTTGCGATTTCATTTTTCACAGGCGTATGGAAATGTACTCTTCACAGATGAGTCGAGGTTCACACTACATGAACCAGATGGTGGACGTCAGGGAATTTGGAGACGTGCAGGTGAGCCCTTTTCTGCTTGCAATATCTCCCAAGGATTTCCTTTTGGAGGTGGACGCTGTGAATGGTGTGGGCAGGCATTTTTTTGGGTGCTCGCACGGCATTGAATATCGTGAGCAGAGGAAGGCTAACGTTGAAAAGTATTGCGGAAGAATCCTCAAGAGTTAATAGTGCCTTTTTGACGTCTTATTGGCGTCATTTTTTGGTTACTCCGTGACAACGCCACACAGCACACTGCACAGGTCTTCCAACGGTACCTACAACAGTAGGGATCAGACTCCTGGCCATTTCTGCGGGAACCCGGACGCCTCGCTCCTCAACTTTTCTCGCTCTCTCCTCGCGCGTCGGCGCGGTTATGCCGCACTGCCATTATCGCGTGTCACTGCACATCCTGCGCTCGTTGAACAACATCCTGCGGAGACACATCTCACCAGGTCAGTCTTCATCTCAATGCCCGAATTGCGCTTTTGTTAGGAAGTTGGAAGGGCGCCGGGGATACCAATCGTCCCATTATTAGATACCTTTCAGTGTTGCTCATTTCCTGCAGCTATTGTGAGAATTTTTGTTAGTTTGATTAATAAAATCATCATACTCCATATTTTTTTCGTTTTCTTATATGTCATAAATCCCTTACACACTGTTCGATTACATTACTGTTTTTATACAATGATTATTAATCTCCTTTGCATTGCAACACTGGCAACCGAAGTTCAGGCTATGAACCAGTTAAGAGACCAACACCACAGTAGGCCCTACCATTCCCAATTAAAAGAGTTTAGAGGATTGTTATTTACCGGGTTTTGTACTCGCATTAATAATATTGTCCTGACCAGAGATTTATTATTAATATATATATATAAGCAATTTTATATATTAGTGTTATGGATCATAGATATTATATATAGTATATATATATAATGAAATCTACTGATAGTATAATAAGAATATATATTATTAAGCTTGAATATATCTACATAAAGTAACAGTAGTTTTACACATATGACTATAAGTAATCTACATGAATAAGTATTTTCATTTATAATATTTTCCTATCACTCAAAATATAAATGTATTGGTACTAAATGTATAAGAGCTGTCCCTATATATAGGAGTATATATTGTATAAATTAACAATTTACTCAGTAAGTCAAACAGAACCAAAAAGAGAAGAGAATAAACGGTGAAAAAATAAAGATGGGCTATAATAAACTTCATTCTGGTTCCGGTATCAGATCTATCAAACTTGAATTGATTTGCTTTGGCAACAAGATTGAAAAGTAGGTGGTGGAATACATTTCTAAAAACTGAAAGCTTTGAACAAGTAAATGAGATCTGTGACAATAAAAATCAAAGATTCGCGACCATCTAACTTCTAACGAAATTTTACAATGGGAGTGCTAGACACGTAAAAAGTAAATTCCTAAATTTTCTCTAAATACCCTAATTGTTAGAGATTTTGATGTTAATAACCCATGTACTGTAGTCCTAACCTA
>JABUQX010042643.1:5000-19518 GCA_015478945.1 Trachelipus rathkii
ATTGCTTGTTTGAATGTTAGAGGGGTAAATGCTGAGGGTAAGAGAGAAGAGGTTGGGCTGGTTTGCAAACAGAGGGGAATAGATATTTGTGCTTTAAGTGAAACAAAGCTAAAAGGCAAAAGAGAGGAATGGTTTGGAAGCTACAGGGGACTAGTTTCAGGGGTGAGTGAGAGGGTCAGAGCTAGAGAAGGTGTAGCGATAATTATGAAAGATGAATTATGGGAATATGTGAAAGAAAGTAAATTTGTTAGTTCAAGATTAATGTGGGTAAAAATGAAACTGAGAAGTGAAAACTGGATATTTGTAAGTGCATATGCCCCAGTAAATGATAGTGCTGAGGAAGTAAGGGAGGTGTTTTGGGATGAACTAAACGATTGTTTGGGTAGTTTCAATAGGAATGATAAAGTATGCTTGCTAGGTGATTTAAACGCAAGGGTGGGTGATGTACAAGTACAAGGAATATTAGGCCCTTTTGGAGTGCAAGGCAAAAACAAAAATGGGGAAAAATTGTTAGAATTATGCGCTGCGAAAGAGATGATAATAGGAAATACATGGTTTAATAAGAGAAACATACATAAATATACCTGGGTTAGTGGAGTGACAGGTATTTGTGCTCTGCTTGATTATGTATGTGTAAGTCAAACGGAGAAAGACAGGTTGTTGGATGTGAACGTCTTAAGGGGTGCAGCAGGGGGTATATCTGATCACTATTTAGTAGAAGCAAAGATAAAGGTGAAAGGAGGGTGGAAGAAAAGATTGAAATTTAACACAAGTGTAGAAGTTACAAGAGTTGAGAATTTAGAAAATGATGAATATTCAACAGAATACGAAAGAATTTTAGCAGAAAAATGGGAAATAGTGAAAGAAAGAGAGAAAGAAGGAGTTCAAGAGGAATGGAATGCTTTTAAGGAAACAATACTGATGACTACAAGGGAAGTTTGTGGTGTGAAAAAGATTGGCCGAAGGAGTAAAAGAAAAGGTAGCGAATGGTGGAGTGAAGAATTAGATGTTATTATTAAAAGGAAAAAAGAAGTTTTTGCTAAACATTTAGCTATTAATAGTCAAGCTACATGGGAGGAATACAAGAGAGTGCGAAATGAAGTTAAAATGAAAGTGAAAGCTGCAAAGAGAAGGGCAGACGAACGGTGGAGTGGAAAGATTGTTG
Source organism: Trachelipus rathkii (assembly GCA_015478945.1). Taxonomy (NCBI): domain Eukaryota; kingdom Metazoa; phylum Arthropoda; class Malacostraca; order Isopoda; family Trachelipodidae; genus Trachelipus; species Trachelipus rathkii. The sequence continues at coordinate 6,166 of JABUQX010042643.1, forward strand.
CTAACTATCAGGAGAAGAGTAAACTATTTTGGAAGGAGATTAACAAGATTCGGAATAAGAGAGAAGACGTCATAATTGGAGTAAAGGCTTTGGATGGGAATGTAGTTCAGGATGATAGAGAAGTGGAGGAGAGATGGAAAGAACATTTTAAGGAACTACTAAATGCTGGAAGAGTAGATGAGGGGGAAGAAATAAGACAAGATATTACGGTGAAAGAGTTTAGAAATGAAAATGTAGATCATATGCAATGGATAAAATAGTGAATGCTTTGAAGAAGTCAAAAGGAGGAGAAATGTTGAAAAATGGAAGCAACATTGTCGTGGAGTGGCTGATGAGATTATTCAATGTTTGCTGGGATCAGTGCGAGGTACCACAAGATTGGCAAGATTCCTGTCTTGTACCAATTTATAAGGGTAAGGGGGACAAAAAGGAGTGTTCTAATTATAGAGGAATAAGCTTATTGAGTGTTGTAGGTAAAATATATGGACGAATTATAATAGAAAAAGTTAAAAGTATCACAGATAAACAGATTGGAGAGGAACAATGTGGTTTTAGGGATGGTCGAGGATGTGTGGATCAGGTATTTACCTTGAGAATGCTGGCAGAGAAATTCTTAGAAAAGAAGAAAGATGTTTTTGCATGCTTTCTTGATTTGGAAAAGGCATATGATAGAGTGCAAAGAGGGAAGTTGTGGAGAACATTAGAAAGTTATGGAATAAATGGTTTGCTATTAAAGGCGATTAAAGCATTTTACAAGAACAGTAGAGGGTGTGTTAGGATTAACAGGAAGGAAGGGGAGTGGTTTAAAATAGGAGTGGGTCTGAGACAAGGTTGTGTTATGTCTCCATGGTTGTTTAATATCTTTATAGATAGTGTAGTTAAGGATATGGATAGATTTGGGAAAGGAGCTGATATGAATCTGAATGAAAGTAATTGGGAGATAAGCGTCTTACTTTTTGCCGACGATTCTGTGTTGATTGCTGATACAAAGGAAAAACTGCGTGATTTGGTGCTTGAGTTTGAACGAGTGTGCCAAGGAAAAGGATTAAAAATTAATTCAGCTAAAAGTAAAGTGATGAAAATTAGTGCAAAACCAAAAGGAGACGATTCTCAATCTGGGTTGGATATCATAAAGGTGAATGGGGAAAGCCTAGCAGAGACAACAGTTTTTAGATACTTAGGAACGGATATTGGGGCTTTCGGAGGCATGAAAGAAGAGATTGATCATAGGGTTGCTGAGGGTGAAAGAGCCTTAGAGAATTATGGAAAAATGGAAATTTAACAAGGAAGGTAAAAATGAAATTGTTCGAGTGTATATTTGTTCCAACTGTTCTGTATGGATGTGAGACGTGGGCATTAAACACTAAAATGAAAAAAAGAGTTGAGGTTTTAGAAATGAAAGGTTTACGAGATATTTGTGGAATAAAGAGAGTAGATAGAATTAGAAATGTAAGGATAAGGGATATGTGCCGATAGGAGAAATGTCTGATGGAAAGAGCAAATCAAAGGGTACTAAGATGGTATGGTCACGTGCTTAGAATGAATGATAATAGATTGACTAAGAAGGTTTTTAAATCCGAAGTGGTAGGCAATAGGAGAAGGGGCAAACCCAAATGGAGGTGGGTTGATGGAGTAAAGGAGCTATTAATAGCAAAGGGGATTAGTATGGATGAAGGAAATAGATTAACGCGAGACAGGATCACTTGGAGAAGAATAGTTCATGGAAAGTTCCGTCAAGGGTTGCAATTAACTGATCAACCTGGAACATAGCAAATAAGCCAACAGAAAGTTCCGTCAAGGGTTGCAATTGACTGATCAACCTGGAACATAGCAAATAAGCCAACAGCATTCCCGATCTGCAACTGACACCACCCTGCAGTTATGTGGGAGACGGTGATGAGTATAATAATAATAATAATAATAATAATAATATATATATATATATATATATATATATATATATATATATATATATATATATATATATATATATATATATATATATATATATATATATATATATATATATATATATATATATATATATATATATATATATATATATATATATATATACTCAACCCTGGACGATTCTGGCATTCCTCTTCCTCCTCCACATCTCAGGTGTCTTATGTCTTTGCCTGTGATTATATTTAATCGGCTGCATGGGCTCCTGAAATATATGAACGTTAGGAAGGCTGGTGGCCCGGATGGCATCCCTCCCCGAGTTTTAATGGGGTGTGCGTCCGTGCTGTCCCCTCTCCTCTTTCAACTATATTCTCTATGACTCAATACTAACACTTTCCCTCAGTGTTGGAAGCCGCATATGTCCAACCTATTCCGAAAAAAGGAAGCCACTCTAATCCTTCTACTATCGCCCTATAAGCTACTCACTTGTATTCTATCAAAGATCTTTGAAACCCCTCTCAACTCTCACTTTTTAGATCATCTGGAAACTCATTCCTTTCTTTCCGATCGCTTTCGGCGCTCGAGGTTTACTAGCTATATACTTTTCTATCTAACCGATTTATCGTTTTCCAGCCTTAGGAACTACGGGGAGAATTGCGTGGTGGCGCTTGACATATCATATCCAAAGCATTTGGCCGGGTATGGCAAGAGTCACTGCTCTCCAAGCTCCCCCCCTTTGGGTTTCCCCCTTCTCTTTGTTTACTTGTCTAGCTTCCTTTCAAATCGGTCATTATCGGCTGTTGTTGATGGGGCGACTTCTTCTCCTTTTCCTGTCAATAGTGGTATTCCTCAGGGTTCTGTCTTATCTCCTACTTTATTAATACTTTTCATTAATGATCTTCTCACCTGCACATCTAACTCTATCCACTTGTATGCCGATGACTCGACCCTTCATTCTTCAACTCATTTCAATTCTGCTCCCTCTTTTAAATCTAGAATTGCCTCTCGTCTTACTTTTTCCGATTCTATTCTCGCTGATCTGGATAGAATTTTCATGTGGGGTGGTTTCAACCTTGTGAAATTCAACTCTTTAAAAACCCAACTTCTACAAATCTCCCTTTACTAAAACACCTTCTAAATTTCCTATCTCTTTCGACGGTTCTCTCGTCTCTCCTGTTGACAATATAAACATCCTTGGCATTAACATAAAAAAAAAATGTCGTGAAAAACTCACATTACAACGGTTGCTAGGGCGGCCTCAAAGAAACTGGGAGCTCTGTTTAGACTTTAGACTGCGAGACTTTTTTTCCTTTTCTCGGTTACTCCAGCTATACAAGGGTTTTATCCTCCCTGTATGGATTACTGCTCTCATATCTTGGGGGGAGGGGCTCTGGTTTCACCCAGCTTTTGGACAGGGTCATTTCAAAGGCCAAAAGGCTTATAAACTGATCTGTACTTTCCAGTTCACTTGACCATTTATCTTTGCGGCGCGATGTTGGTGCTTTATCTCTATTCTATATTTACCGCTGCAACAGGTGCTCGAGGGAACTTATCACTCGCGTACCACCACCTTTACGACGCCCTCGCAGCATAAGGGGTGCTGTATCTGCCCGTGAGTTTTGTTTTGATATCGGTAACTCCAGGCTAGTTCGCTGCGGTGCTTCCTTCTTTCCTGCCACCTCTGTTCTGTGGAATTCTCTTCCATCTTCTGTGTTTCCTGCTGAATTTAATTTTCCTCATTTTAAAGCCTGCGTCTGTGATCATCTGCGTAATTTGGGCTAGAGGGTGAACTTTTGAGTGTACTACACCCCTCCTTAAATAGGGCTCTGCCCGTGAGTGGTGGTGACAACTATAATATATATATATATATATATATATATATATATATATATATATATATATATATATATATATATATATATAAATATATATATATATATATATATATATATATATATATTTATATATATATATAAAGCGTCTCAAGCTTTACCTTTAAATATATATATATATATATATATATATATATATATATATATATATATATATATATATATATATATATATATATATATATATATATATATATATATATATATATATATATATATATATATTATGGTAGGTTGGTTCGTATGTCGGATTGGTTCATAAACCAACTGAATCCTCAAATGCAAATTGAACTACGAAAGATTTTGTGAGCGGAAGATTTTTATTCTTGATTGGTTTCGTGAAAGGAAGTCGCGAAAAAGTTCAGTCGTGAAAATAAGTTCAAAATAAATATTCGTGGATTGTTTATTACAAATTTGCATTTTGGCTCATTTAGTTTCATTGTTTGGAGGAAATTTATAACGAAGAGGTTTCAGTAGTAACCATCTTGGAGGTTTCGTGTCCCGTGAAATCGGGGCCGATTGGAGACCTGGTGCAAACCTGTGGACCTGGTGTAAAGCTGGTGTGCGGATCCTGTGTTATTGGTGGAGACGAGTGTAGCGGCTCCAGAGTCATTGGTGGAGCTCCGGCGGTGTGAACACCACAAAAGAAGAATCGGAGGGTGCCGGTATAGCACTCCCTATAACAAAGAAGAGTCGGAGGGTGCCGGTATAGCACTCCCTATAACAAAGAAGAGTCGGAGGGTGCCGATATAGCACTCCCTATAATAAAGAGGAATTGGAGGGTGCTGATATAGCACTCCCTATACTAAAGAAGACTTGGAGGGTGCCGATATAGCACTCCCTATAGTAAAGAAGAATTGGAGGGTGCCGGTATAGCACTCCCTATAAAAGAACTTGAGGGTGTCACCGTAGCACTCACTACCATCCGAAAGTTAGTCCAGGTTGAGGTGTGGAACACCGGTATTGAAACAATTCTCGTCAGTGGTCCACCGGAGTTGGGGATCAGCAGGATCCGTCCTTAATTAAAGTTACGTACAAACCAGGTGTTATAAGTATTGAGTTAACCTATTATTTATTTGAACTATTCTATTTGTTAACGAAACATTTATATTGTGAACATTCATTAAGGAAGTGTCCTTTGTTGCAATTTCGTAGTGTCATTGTATATAATATTTGTTGATATCCGTATAGGCTTATTGAAATTTGTGTATATATTAATATTTTGGGGATTTATATATATGTAGGTTTAATTATTTAGTTAGGTTAGTGAGGATATATAGGTGTATTGATACTTTCTGGTATTATATTAATGAAAAATCTTATCTTGTGTTTTTCTCTCGACCTTCCCCACTAGAGACGTGAACCCTTGCCTTGGCTCAGTATACCCTCCGTCAGCACGTATTGGTGGAGCCGGCAACATATTTTGGTGGCTCGTTCGGCGTCTTCAAGTGGTGGGTTCGGCATACCAGGTATAGTGAGAGAGCATAGGTGTGGAATCTACAAAAACTGTAAGTAGAGAAAAAATTTTTTTCGTTGAGTTGCCAAAAATTTTTTGTTGTTGGCGAATTTTTTTTTTTTTCATCTCTCAAAGGATAGTGGTATAAAGAAACGTGCCTTTTTCAATATTCTTTTACGTATTATATATATATATTTTGTTGTGCTCCTTATTTCGAAATTTTCGTGGAGCTGTATATTTTACGGAGCTCTTATATTTGATATTTTTGTGTGGAGCCATTATATTTTACGGAGCTCTTATATTTGATATTTTTGTGTGGAGCCATTATATTTTACGGAGCTCTTACATTTGATATTTTCGTGGAGCTGTATATTTTACGGAGCTCTTATATTTGATATTTTTGCGTGGAGCTCTTTAATTTTGAAATTTTTGCGTGGAGCTCTTGAATTTTGAAATTTTGCGTGGAGCTTTTGAAGTGTGAATTTTTGCGTGGAGCTCTTGAATTGTGAATTTTTGTGTGGAGCTCTGATATTTGGAATTTGGTGTGGAGCCCTTAGACTTTGAATTTTGGGGTGGAGCTTTTCGGGTTTCGTGTGAAATTCTTGAATTTTTTTTTTTTTGAATTTTTTTTTTGAAATTCGAATTTTTTTTGGTGTTTTGGTTTGAAAATCATTGGATTTTTTTTGCAATTGTTGAATTGTTTGAAATTCAGTGTAGAGCTGTTGAATTTCTTTGAAATTCTTTTGAAATTCGATTTTTGGTTTTGGTGTGGAATCCTTGGATTTCTTTTGGAATTCTCGAATTTTTTTTTTTGAATTTTGGTGTGAAACTCGTGTGAATTTCTTGCTTGGAAATTCGTGAGGAGAGCCACAGGAGGCCACGCCTTGACTCTTAGTTTGAAGTGAATTTCATTCGTGGATTTTTTGTTTTTTTTGAAGTTCTTCGATATTTAGTGTGAAATTTATTTATTTATTTATTTTACACTTGATTTTAAGGTACCCACATACACAGTGGTACCTAACTGATTTTGATATTTTTCGTATTACATTGGAAAAAAAATTTTTGCTATTTAGATAAGTGGTGTATATATTCGTTTGTGGTACACACATACAGTGGTACCCAATTGATTTGTGCTATTATACATTTTCGAATTTACATTTTGGGTGTGGGGATTTACACACACACACACTGACAAAGGAAATTTTTTTTTGATAGAAACTTTTTTTTTTCGTGTTCTCGCGTGTAAATTGATATAGTAAAGAAGCAGTATGGTGGGTACTGACAAAGAGAATGATGAAGGTGCCAAAGGAGGATTAAGAGCAATGGCCTTACTAAATGAACTGCAACAAGTGCTAGTAACCGAGGCAGAGGATTTAGATTTAGATAATGTGACAGCAGTATTGGATAGTTGTTCACAGGCTCTAAAAACAAAGAGAGGAAACCCTAGTATAGAGCAACAGGTTGAGGTGAACAATAGTACGGTACAACAACAGGTTGACAAAAGAAGAGAAAAGCCAAATGTGGAACATCCAGTAAGAAAGAAGGAGATAGGTAAGATAAAATCAAAAGTGCAGTATGCATTGAGGTATAGGGAAGAGGATTATGAGGAGAACGATGATGACATTTTTGATAACAGAAGTGAAACTGAAAGTGAAGGTGGTGGAAGGAAGAGAAGGAGGAATAAAAGAAGAAGACATGTAAGAAAGTATACAGTAGATGACGGTTCGGTGACAGAAGTAGAGTCAGAAGGTGACAGTGAGTTAGATAAAGGTGGTAAATTGTGGTTAAAGAGATTGGTAGAACTGGAAGAATCGGGTATGGAACCCAATATAGCAGTTAACAGGGTGCTCATCATTTTGGCCGGTGAACTATTGGAGGTGATGCGTACATACAGTAGAGCTAACACAAAAGCGGTGAAACCTTTAAAGTACGGACGAGACAAGGTACAGACCTTTGATGCCTTCATCGAAGACTTTGAGAGGTACGCGAAAGAACAGCTTGGAAGGGACAAGCAGCGGTGGGCTGTTGAATTGAGGAGCTTTTTGGAGGGTGGCCCACTAAGAACATATTATAGTATATACAGAGCGAAAGTGAAGTATGTAACCATCGTATCAAGGCTGCGTAGCTGGTGTAAAGAGGAGAAAGATAGTGAGGTGATGGATCTTCAGAAGGAATTCTGGAAGATGGAAATTAGAAAAAATGAAAAGATCGCAGAGTTTGCTCTGCGCATGCAGACAACGTATGAGGCAGCAACAGAGGAAGATCAGAGGGATACCGGAATCCTAAAGAAGCAGTTCGTGAACTGCCTGCCTAAAAAAGTGGCCAGAAGGTTTAAGTTACGGATGGGGAGTGAGAAGGAGAGTGTGAAGGTACGGTGGAAGGATATGGTGAGTTGGGCCCAAGAAGAAGATGAACTAGAAGATCAATCGGAACCAGAAGCTGAAGCTATTCCTATATGGGCAGCCATCCAACAAGAGGGCAACCAGAGGAAGACATATGCGGACCAGGTCCGTTATGGGAGACCGGCACCGCAACGGAACGATGCACCAAAGGAGTATAGTAGAAGGAGTAGTAGGTCATACAGTGGGCAAAGAATAAGGTGCCATCATTGTGATAAGGTGGGTCACTTAAAAAGAGACTGTTGGAGGTTCAGAGGGTGGTGCCTAGGATGTGGCAGTAATGAGCACAAACTTATGGATTGTGGAGCAAGGATGGGGTACGGGTTTCAGCGTCGAAATGACAATAGGGAGCAAGAGCAAGGTCCTCCGAGAACAGCGGAAAGAAAGTGTTTTCTTTGTGATGAGGTCGGACATTGGGGACAGTCCTGTCCTAGGAAAGAGGACTTTGAAGAATGGAAGAAAAGGAAACCACTAGGTTCGGGAAACGAACCTGCTCCGCCATTGCCCGGGACGTGTCGGAGCCAAACCCCAGCATAATGTGTCCACAAAGTATCCCGGTTAGTCAAGGTGGGTGGGTGCCGAACCCTGAGGCAAGAGAGTTTGTGATGAGCCAAGATGAAGGAGTACTTGGTCCATTGCCTCAGCGGATACAAAAGGCACGAAGTATGGTTACAACAGACATAACAACAGGAGTGTATCATACTACAGGTAATATGCAGGTCACGGGTCCTGAAAGTTTAAAAATGGCACCGTTGTTGAAGGTGATGATAAAACTTGATGGTGTGGAGATGATTTCGACAGTGGATTCAGGAGCCCAATATTGTTTAATCGAAGAAAGTGAACTTTCAAGGATCTCAAGTCCGGTAGTACTGAATAAGGTGATGAGGTTGAGAGGTGTGGGTGATCCACAGCTTTGTTTAGATTCGCATCGCACCGCAACGTTGAGAATCACTATTGATGAAATCAGCTATGGTCAGTCGGATTTCATAGTGGTTAAAAAGTTGAAGGAGGGTGTGATACTGGGGATGCCGTTTCTGGTTAAGAATAATATTAAGCTTAATACTGTAGACGGATCATTTAAGAGGTATGGTGACCATGGTGTCAAAGAGCAGGTGTATTTGATGGATGGATCAAAAGACTGTATAAGGGTGGTAACCTCGTTGCCTGTGTATATGGTAGAAGAAACAGTACTTAAGAAGGATGATTGGGAGGCAGTTAAGGTAGAATGGAGGTCTAAGCAGATAAAACCAAGGAATCATGATGGAGGGTACAGTACAAAGCCAGAAGAGTTGTTACTGGAAGGTGTAGAAGGTGGTAAAAAGGGTTACAACAAACGATTTAAAATCATACCAGGGTTGGTGAAGTGGGTAGAGAAAGGAGGTACTGTATTGTTAAAAAAGTTGACACCGGGTCAGTTAAAATTAGGTAAAGGTGAGCAAGTAGGTACAGCACATTTAGTAGTAGATGAAGACAGGTTGAGAAGTTATGAAACCAGTGTGTGTACTGTAAACACCACAGTGCAAGAGTTGTCGGGTCCATCTAGTAATGAACAGGAGTGGACGAAGGAGAAATTAAAGACCGAGATAAAATTTATGGAAGAACTGTCACCAGAACAGATTGAGCAGATTTTAGAGGTACTGTGGAGACAACGCAAAGTATTTAGTAGAAGTGACGTGGATGTCAGTGAGACATCAATGACACCGTATAGGATCAAACTTCACGATTATACCCCTTATACCCCTATATATCAACGGGCCAGGAGGTTTGATCAGAGAACAAACGAAGAAATTGAACATCAGGTAAAGGAGTTGTGTTTACGAGATATAGTGGAGCCGTGTGCTGCAGAGTGGAGCTCACCGGTAGTGCCGATACGAAAGAAAGATGGGACACTCAGACTGTGTGTCGACTATAGAAGGCTTAACAAGGTGACAGAGGCGGATAGGTTCCCCATGGCGAACATCACAGAAACAGTTTTTGGTTGTCACGGTGCTCAGTATTTTACAAGTTTGGATTTAGTAAAAGGTTACTACCAGATGAACTTGGAGGAGGGTAGTAGAAATTTTACAGCTTTTTCGACTGTCAGTGGGCAGTACCGTTTCAAAAGGTTAAGCTTTGGCTTGAAAAACGGACCTGCGGCATTCCAACGGGAAATGCAGAGAATACTTTCGGGGTTCAGTAAAGATAGAGTGGTGGTATATGTTGACGATGTATTATTGATTTCAGGAGAGTTTAAGGAACATCTGGTGTTAATAGAACAAGTACTGCAGCGGTTTTGTGAAACCAACGTGAAGGTGAAAGTTAGTAAGTGTAATTGGGTGCAAAAAGAGGTACAGTTTTTGGGCCATATTATTGGTCGTACAGGTATTAGGAAGCTCCCAGAATTTATGTCCCAAATTGACAAACTAGAAAAACCAAGTAACATCGGAGAATTGAGGAGATACTTAGGTATGATAAACTTTCAGCGGAAGTTTATAAGAAACTGTTCAGAGGTAGCGGCACCTCTTAGTGCATTAACTGGTGGTAAAAGGAAGGATCCAATAGAGTGGACGGATGAGAGAACAAAGGCGTTTATGGACTTAAAAGAAAGAATGAAGGAATCGGTGGAGTTGGCGTTTCCGAATTTTTCACCAGAGGCCAAACAGTTAGAGTTATTTGTGGACGCCAGTGGATTTGGTATGGGAGCTGGGCTGTGCCAGGAACAAGGAGGTGAGAGAAGGGTGATTGCTTTTAACTCACATTCATTCAATTCTTGTGAAAGAAGAGCCTCAACTATTGAAAGAGAACTTCTTGCAATCAGGTGGGGGGTGAAAAGTTTTAGATCATTTTTGTTAGGTCAGAATTTTATTTTATATACCGACCACCGACCTCTGGTATATTTACATACTATGAAGCTTATTGATAGTAAACTGGCACGGGTATTAGACGATCTAAGTGAGTACAGTTTTGAGGTGCGGTATTATCCGGGTAAAGATAATATTTTTGCGGACACTTGGTCCAGGTGCCATAGGAGTGAAGATCAGGAGGAAGAACCAGCTGATCCATATGCCCTTCCTGGAGGATTAGCCATAATGAAAATAGTTCCCGGTGGAGCGGACTCCTTATTTATTAGTTTAAAGGCTGTGTTGGAGGATGTGCAGGTACAGGGTACCGTACAAAATCACAAAGTGTTAAGAGAGATATTAATGGATACACTTATAGAAGATCGGAAGTTGTATGGTGTAGAGAAGAAACAGAAGTCGTTGAAGTATTTGAGGGCATTGAGGATGCCTGGTAGAGAACCGGTACCAGAAGTGTTGTTAGTGGCAAGTGACATGTTTAAGGTGAAGATCTGGTTACATCATGGTACATGTTGCTCGGTGGTGTACTTGGGTCCCAAAGTGGGAAAGAAAGAAAATCTTAAAAGTGTACACATACAGGTGCTTGGTGGTACACATTTTAACCCTTTAAGAAACGACGGAACGTTTAACAGTAATAATAGAAACATCATGGTTGATGAACTCCCATCTCAGGAAGAGTTACAGCAGGAGGAAGAGGAAGTAGAGGATTCCGAAAATGAGTTAAGTGAGGATCCTGGAAATAACTTGGTGCATTATGGTACAGATGAAGGTCTGAACATAAACTTGATGATGCGGGAGAGGTGCCATATATCACGATTAAGTTGCAACCATGTATTGGGAGGTGTAGCTTGGCAGGAGGTTTGTATTGGTGAGGTACGCAAGTGTGCGTTTTTAGATACAGGTGCAGTCATAAGTCTGATACAAGAAGGTGTGGTTCAGGACCTGGAGAATTTCGGGCATATTCGAAGAAAATGGTCAATAAAATTGACACTTAATGGAGTCACTACAGGTATTGTCGAGTGTAACATGGCAGTAGAAATTGAAATTAGTACTTTGTATCGGCGGGTGGTGTTACCATTGGCTGTGGTACAGAATGGGTACATTCCAGCATGTATGCTGTTAGGTATGAACTATTTGAAGGAAGTAGAGGCGGAACTGGACTTTGGTGAAGGGATAATTTGTCACGGTGATGATGCAGATGATGTAAGTGATACATTTCTGACAACAGTAGGAGTGTATAACATAATGGTACAGAGTGGAGGTGAAAGTAATATAATATCGGTTCATGACATCACTAGGCTGCAAGAAAGATCAGAGGTAGTAAGGACACTGAGGCAAAAGGTGAGAAGGAAGCAGTTGATAACGAAAGGAGATGTGCTGCTTAAAGAATTTTATCGGTATAGAGACGATTTTCGTATGAACGGGTCCATTTTGGTGAAGAGGATGGGAACAAAGTATTTTAGTGCAGTCATTGGGTTCAAACAGTTGGTTAGTGTGTGTGTGGTAACACATAGGAACATGGCGCACGTTGGAAGGGACAAGTTAATGGAATTGGTGTCCAAATATGTGTGGCACCCGAGAATGTCATCGGTGGTACAAGAGGTTTGCAGAACGTGCCCAAAGTGTCAGTTGAATAAAATCGACCACCAAGTAGTATTCCCGCCTATGTGGAAGATAGAGGTCAGGAACCCGTTTGAGTTAGTAGCAGTGGATGTGATGGCGATGCCAAAAACAAGAAGAGGTAACGTGGCTTGCTTGGTCGCAGTGGACCATTGTAGTAAGTGGGCGGCGGTGAAACCGTTGAAGGATAAGTCGGCAGGAAGTGTGGCCGACGCTTTCGAATTCCAGATGTTACCAGCGTTTGTGCGGCCACCTTATAAAGTGTTAACGGATAACGGGGTGGAGTTTAGAAGTGGTAGGTTTGAGAAAATGCTTCAGGAGTATGGAATAGAACACATCTACAGCAGCCCGTATAAGCCAGCGAGTAACGGGGCTGTAGAGCGTGCAAATAGGACTTTTGCTGAATTCCTGAGGAGTATTATGGAGAAGAATATTGATTGGGACAGTTGTCTGCCAAGAGCGGTGCTGGTGTACAATAATACAAAGCATGCCGAGCTTGGGGTGTCCCCGGTGGAAAAATTGATGGTGGAGAAGCATGAGAAGGGTAAAGTGGTACCGATTCCGAGAGATCAGCAGGAGAAGTGGCGTGAAGGACACCCAAATTGGTTACCGTACGCGGTAGGGGTGAGAGTTAAAAGAAAAATTGTTACAGTGGATAGGAGTCTGAACAGAAAACTGAGCGAGAAGTATGAGGGCCCATTTACAATAACTAAGGTTATTTCAGGAGGTATGTCGTATGACATTAAGGGTAAAACTAAAACTGCAAGAGCACATTACTCTCATTTGAAGGTTTGGGCGGATCCCCCAGAGTATTTGAGACAATATTTCCAGTGTGAAGAGGTGGATTGGGATCCAAAAGAACATCAGTTAGAGGTGGAAGAAGTGGAAGAGGTACCAGAAATGACAATGGAGTATGTACCACGGTACAGGCGAACATCACCAGAGTTAGAACTACCAAAGAAGCAAGGATCGAAAATTAAAGAAGCTTGGCGTTTGTTGAAGCAGATGGCAATGAAAGGAGGAGGTGGCAAAAAGAGTGTATCGGTGCAAACGGAGGAATTTGTGGGTGAGACTAAAGGAACCCAAACGGAAGATTGCGATACGGTGCCTTCACCCATCAATGCTAGTGAGTACCGCGACTGGTTTGATGAAGAGGAGGTGGATGGTGGTATGGAAAGTGATTATGATATTAATAAGTTTGTAAAATCATTAATGTTTCCGGAAAATAGCTACTCGTTGGG
>JABUQX010042644.1:5000-20000 GCA_015478945.1 Trachelipus rathkii
TGACTGAAAGGACTGATTGGTGAAGAACAAGGTGCGTTTAGGAGTGGCAGAGGATGTGTCGAATCAAATCTTTTACATTGAAAAAAATGATTGAGAGAAAATGAGGAGAAGAGATAATTGTATTTAGGTTTTATGGATTTAAACAGCAGGCGTATGATAAGTTAATAGGAAGCGTTGTGGGCAGGTGTTATGGATATATGGTGTTGGTGGTGTTTTCTGAATGGAATCAAGAAGTATGTATGGACGATAGTGGAAGCGTGTGTAGAATAAAATGGTTCAATGGTGATTGTTTAGGATTAATAGCGGAGTGAAGACCAGGGTTGTGTTACTGTCTTCTGGTTATTCAATTTTATATGGATGGGGTTTATGAAAGAATTCGAGGTGGGGATGGCAGGAAATGGTGGTTAGAATGATGGAGAAATGGCAGATGAGTGGAGGGTGCCCTACCTATTATGCGGATGAATTTGGTTTTGTGTGGCGAATCTGAAAGAGAGTTTGAGAGGATTGGTGGAGAGATTGGCAGGGTGTGTAAAAGGATGGTTTGAAAGTAAACACTCAGATAAGAGTAAGGTTATGGGTTGTGAGTGAAGGCAGTCCTCAAGTGTGAAGTTATGTTAGATGGTGAGCAGCTGGAACAAGTGTCTGAGTTTAAATATTTAGGTTATGTGTTGGATGAGAAGGGAACGGATGATGCAGAGTGGTAATTTGGAACGTTGTGAAAATGGCAGGAAAGTTCTGGTGCAATTTATATCATTGGTGATGTAAAGGGACTAAGAGTGCGTAGGGTCTTACATGAGGGTATGTTGTACCTGTGTTGTATATAGTAGTGAGACTATGTCTGGAAATAAGAAAAGTATAGGATCTACAGTTCATTGTGGTTCCAGATGGACAAATCTTAGGGGCATGCTAGGTGTAAGAAGAATTGATAAAATTAGGAATGAACGTATTAGAAAGTTGTGTGGTGTGAAGAAAGGGATAAATGAGAGAATAAATGAAAGTATGTTGAGATGGTTTGGTCATGTGGAAAGGATGAATGATAGTCGGTTGGTTAGGCGGATGTATAGTGGCGAGTGTGTTGGGAACCGACCGGCTGGGAGACCAAAGAAAAAGTGGATTGAGTCGGGTGAACCGAAATGTCTGAAGGAGAAAATGTGAGTTTGGCAGATGCGAGAATAAAGGTGCATAATAGGAGTAGAAATGGCGGGGTTTTGTAATGGGGTATGGTTTGTGGCCTACATGGGCCAAGGGATGAACCTTATATTGACGATTTACCATAGTGAGGGTCCGCCGCGGTCCCATGAAGCTCTAGGGTGGATTTTCTGTCTGTGACGAGTTCTCACTAATTAATGGTACAGAGGGGGCGGTAAGGCTGGGCTTTCCTTTCGACTTTTGTCATATTCTTCTACTGCTTTTTCTTTTCCGATGCATGTTACGCACCTTACCCCAGTCTTGGGAAAAGAGGAAGATAAAGAAAAGAAAGAAGAAAATATATATATATATATATATATATATATATATATATATATAATATATATATTTGTATATATATATACTATATATATATATATATTATTATATATATATATATATATATATATATATTATATTATATATATATATATATATATATATTATATATATATATAACTAAAACCTTTAACCCGTGCTGTATCCGGTATGTTGTTGGGTAACACGGTAAGGACGCACAGGAATCGAACTTTAGGCCCGGCTATTACCAACCAGCGCCACCAACGTGTTCGGAGTCCGAGTTTTAATTCTTGCCCGCCAGGTAGATAAAACTCCAACTGCTACGCGGAGGATTTGAACCAGCGTTATCTCGTATGAGAGGCGGCGTCTCAACTCCTCCTGCCGACCACCGAGGCGTTATATATATATATATATATATATATATTATATTATATATATATATATATAATATATATATATATTATAAATATATATAATATATATATATGATATATATATTATTATAATATATATATATATATATATATAGTATAATATATCATATATATATATGTATTTGTATTTTAGGGATTTAAGTGTAACTTTGTTCTTTCGGCGAATATATATATATATATATATAATATGTGTATCTGTCTATATATAGTAGAGATAGTCACATATATATACAGTTATATGTGTGTATATATGATCTATTAATATATATATTATATTATATAATATATATATATATACTATATTATATATATATATTATATTATATTAATATATATATATATATATATATATATATATATATATAATATTCTATATGAAGTCTCTGTCATAGTCGTAGAGAACAGTCGCAAATTATTGCCGATCAAATCAGTCATAATTAAAATCTGTTGAAAATCATAATAAATATAGTGTTAAAAGCCATTCTTTTGTTTAATAACGAAGGCTTATTATCACAAGATACATAGTATCTAATATCGAAAGAACTAAGTGTTAATAGAAACGTCAATATATTGGCGTAAAAGTTATAACCTTTTTTCGAAACCTTTAAAAGTGTGCAGTCCTTACACTTTACGCTTTGTCTATTTATAGTTTAAAATCCTGCAGGTATTTATATTTTATAGATTTAAGTGTAACTTTGTTCTTTCGGCGAATAAGATTAAAGGTTAAACTTGATTCATTAAGACTGCCACCAAATAAAATGTACAATTAAAAATTGCGCTATATTAACTAAGCAAATCTTCGATGTAAATTAATTCAAATTTTGAGCTTTTAGAAAGACATTCCATCGTTCTAGAAAGAGAATATACAGCCATCAATATTTAAAAACTTAAAAGAGGAGTCATAGTACAAAACCTTCACAAAGGAAACCTCTTCATTTATCAATTTCAGTGCTGGGGATCATCACACTCCGATGTATCACCGGATGAGGGAAAATATTTCTTTCAAGAAAGAAGCAAATATCTTCATGATTCTGGTGAGTCAATATCTTTCAATTTCCAGCCCAGGAAACATTAAATTTAAAACAAAAAGAAATACGATTTTCAAATTCAGCACAAAAATATATATAAGAAAACTATTGGAATCATAGACAACAGAAATTTGTTGGCCAGTGAATCGTGTTTCTCAATTTACTTATTTTGCAAATAAATTTTGAATTATATTTAATATTAAACTTAAAATATCATTTCTGTTTTTCAGTAAAAAGAAAAATTGAAAAAAACAAATTTTATATATTTAATAAATTCTTATATTTTTTAATTCTTATTTTTTAAAGGAATAAATTTTAAGCGTCGTGAATGTATATATATATATATATGTATATATGTGTGTGTGTGTATATATATATATATATATACTATATATATATATATATATATATATATATATATATTATATATATATATATATATATATATATATATATATATATATATATATATATATATATATATATATATATATATATATATATATATATATATATATATATATATATATTGATAGAGTGTAGGTTTTAACCTTTTATATTTTAGATTATCGTTTTTAACCTTTCCTTGTTGTTATTGTTATTTATTGTGGGTATTATTTGTGAGGGCGGGGGTGGTGGCCTTAGGTGTTGAGAAGTGCCTAGGGTGGGGAGTCCACGAAAACGTGCAGCCTGAAGTTGAGATATATATAGAAGAAGGGAAAAGATGGGGAGGAGAGAGGTAATTAGGGGGGGGTTGTATGAACGTGAGAGGGTTAAACGAGGATTTGAAAGAGGGAGGAAGGGGGGTTAATGTTTGAAGAAAAGGTTGGATGTGCTAGGGTTAACAGAAACTAAGCTGAAGGGAAAGAGGGAGTGGACACCTTTGGGAAAATACAAGGGTATGATATCAGGGGTGAACGGGAGAGTGAGGGCGAGGGAAAGGGGTGGGAATAGTTAGAAGGGAAAGAGGTGTGGGATAAGGTAAGGTTGTGCAGCCAGGTGAGTTCGAGGATAATGTGGGTAAAAATGAAATTCGGGGGGGAAATGTGGGTTTTTATATGCGCATATGAACCAGAGGGTGGAGAGTGATAGGAGGAAATAGTAAGATTGTTGGGGTTCGATGAAATGAGTGTGGGGAAAGTTTCGGGGTAAATGATGAAATTGGGGTGATGGGAGAGGTATCCAGGAAAGGAGTAGGCGGGGGAGGGAACAATAATAGGACCATTTTGGGTAGGGGAGAGGAATGTTAATGGAGAAAGTTTGTTAGAGTGTGTGTTGAAAGAAGAATGATAGTGGGGAATAACTTGGTTCAAAAAAAGGTGAAATCATAAGCATACATGGAAGAGTGAGATAACGGGGGGGAGGGCGTATGGATTATGTGTGTGCAATGGGAAGGATAGAAGGCCAGATATACTAGATGTTAAATGTATTTAGAGGGGGCGTGGGCAGGGGGATATCGGATCAACTATTTGGTGTTGCTAGGTAAGGGTGGGGGGAGAGGTGACGGTTAGGGAAAGGGGAAAAAGAGGGGAGTAGAAGTGATAAAGGTGGAAAATTGGAGGAGACAGTGTGTAAAAGGGAGTTTAGGAGAGGTATGAGGATAGGTGGAGAGAAAGTGAGAGGGACGGGAAATTGGGGAGGTGGCAGGGGGAGTGGATGAAGATTTAAAGAGGCAGTAATGGTGAAGAGGCTAGAAGGGTATGTGGGAGTAAAAAGGTTGGGGGGTAAGCAGAAGGAAAGGGAGTGAATGGTGGAGCGGGGAAGATGATGGGGGTGGTGAAAAGGAAAAAGGAGGGTTAAGTGAAATGGTGGGAAGTAGGAGAGAGGAAAAGCTGGGAGGAATATAGGAGGGTAGAGTGAAAGCAAAGAGGGCGGTGGAGAGGTCGAAGAGAAGAGCAAAAGATGAAATGGTGTAGAAAAGTGACGGAAAATTTTTAATCGGGGAGTAAGATGTTCTGAAAGAAAGTAAAATAACAAAGGAAGAAGAAGGAGGGGTTGGGGGAGAAGAGAGAATTAAGGGAGGAGATGGGGAGATGGATAGGAGGAGAGGATAGGGTGAGGAAGAAGTGGGGGGAGTATTTTAAGTGGAATTATTGAATGAAAAGTGGGTGGGGGAGGGGAGTAAGATTTGCAAAGAGGTGAGGATGGGGGGTGAATTGGGGAGGGAGGGGGAGGATGAAATACAAATGGAGGAAATTATTAGGGCCTTGAATAAAGGAAAAAAAGGAAAGTCCGCAGGTCTTGGATGGTGTGAGAATTGAAATGTTGCAGAAGGGAGGTATAGGGGTGGAGGAATGGCTGTATAGGTTATATAATATATGTTGGAGGAGTGGAGAGGGTACAACAGGATTGGGAGGATGGTTTGTTTGGTTCCCCTGTATAAGGGAAAGGGGATAGGATGGAATGTGGGAATTATAGAGTTATTATGCCTTTTAAGTGTGGTAGGGAAAGTGTATGGGAAAGAATACTAATTGAGAGAGTGAGAGGTTAACGGAAGGGAGAATGGGGGAAGAACAAAAGGAGGATTTAGGGAGGGAAGGGGGTGTGTGGACCAAGTGTTTACACTAAAGATGCTTGTGGAGAAAAGTATAGAGAGGAAAGGGAAAGTGTATGGGTGTTTTTTTTAGATTTAGAGAAAGCATATGATAGAGTGAAGAGGGGGGAATTATGGAGGGTGTTGGAGGAAAATGGAGTGGGGGGTAAATTAGGTAAAGGTATTAGGGCCTTTTATAGGGATAGTAGAATGTGTGTGAGAGTGGTTAGGAG
Organism: Trachelipus rathkii; assembly: GCA_015478945.1. Taxonomy (NCBI): domain Eukaryota; kingdom Metazoa; phylum Arthropoda; class Malacostraca; order Isopoda; family Trachelipodidae; genus Trachelipus; species Trachelipus rathkii. Next base: position 10,717 of record JABUQX010042644.1, read on the forward strand.
GGGAGAGTGAGATTTTTGGGGTGGTGAGAGGATTGAGGCAGGGGTGTGTAATGTCGCCGTGGCTATTCAATTTGTTTATGGAGAGTGTTTGTGCAGAGGAAGGTGGAGGGAGGGGAAGGGGGGTTGGAAATTGATGAATGGGAATGATAGAAGGGAAGTGAACATGATTCTGTTTGCGGATGATACTGCCCTAGTGGCGAAGAACGCGGAAGGGCTGAGGTATTTGGTGAGGGAGTTTGAGAGAATGTGTGGACAAAAGGGGCTTAAAATAAATCCAGGTAAGAGTAAAGTGTTAGTGTTCGAGGAGGAGGAAAGAGAGGAGGGGGGAGGGGTTAGAGGTTAGAGTAGGGGGTGTAGTAATGGAAGAAGAATAAAATAATTTTTTTTTTAAGATAATTTTTTGGAAGGATTTGGGTAAGGGGGAGGGATGAAGGAGGGAGATAGAAAATAGAAGTAGGAGAAGGAATGAGAAAGCTTTGAGTGGGTCTGAGAAGAATTAATGGGAAGGGGGGGATTTAATCACAGAAAGTTAAGAATAAGTATGTTTGAAAAATTTGTGTACCAGCGGTGTTGTATGGGTGTGAAACGTGGGGTTGAATGCCAGGGTCCAGGAAGAAGTTGGAAGTATTTGAGATGAAGGGGGTGAGAGCGGTTTTGTGGGGTAAGCAGAAGGGAGAGGATTAGGAATAGGGTGGTGAGGGAGGAGATGTGATTGGAGGAATGGTTTGGTGGGAAGAGCGGAAGGGAATGTTAAGGTGGTATGGGCATCTAGTGAGAATGGAGGAACAGAGAGAGTGGTTAGAAGAGTTTGGGAGGCGGAGGGGATAGGAAAAGGAGAGGAAGGGGGAGACCAAGAAGGAGGTGGATGGATGGCATAAAGGAGATGCTGGAGGAGGGAGGGATGAGGGAGGAAGAGGGTAGGGTGTTGGCGAGAGATAGAGTGGGGTGGAGGAGGTGGGTGAGGGCGAGATGAGGGGAGGTGTGAATGAGAGAGGCTGTACGTACCACTACCCCGCTCAAGCGGGAAAAAAGTGTAGGCAAAATAAATAAAATATATATATATATATATATATAATATATATATATATATATTATATATATATATATATATATTTATATATATATATAATATTAGACTATATATATATATAATATATATATATATTATATAATATATTTATATATATATATATATATATATATATATATATTAGTTTATTGAGTGTTGTAGGGATGATATATGCTGGTATTTTGGTCGAAAGAGTTCGTCGAGTGACTGATGGACTGATTGGTGAAGAACAAGGTGCGTTTAGGAGTGGTTGAGGGTGTGTGAATCAAATTATTAAATTGAAACAAATGATTTAGAAAATGAGAAGAAGAATAAATTGTATTTAGGTTTTATGGATTTAAAACAGGCGTATGGCAGGATTAATAGGGAAGCTTTGTGGCAGATGCTAGTGATATATGGTGTTGGTGGTAGGCTTCTGAATGAAATCAAAAGTATGTATGACGATAGTGAAGCGTGTGTAAGAATAAATGGAGTTGAAAGTGATTGGTTTAATTTTAATAGCGGAGTGAGGTTGGTCATGTCTCCTTTGTTATTTAATTTGGATATGGATGGGGTTATGAAAGAATTAGAGGTGGGGTTGGCAGGGAAAGGTGTTAGAATGATGGAGAATGAAAGAGAGTGGAGGGTGCAATGCTTATTGAATGAGGATGATTTGGTTTTGTGTGGAGAATCTGAAGAGAATATGAGAGGATTAGTAGAGAAGTTTGGCAGGGTGTGTAAAAGGAGGGGTTTGAAAGTAAATGTAGATAAGAGTAAGGTTATGGCAGTGAGTGAGGAGAGTCCGCGGTGTGAAGTCATGTTGTTAGATGGTGAGCAACTGGAACAAGTATATATCTGAGTTTAAATATTTAGGATATATGTTGAATGAAAAGGGAACTTATGATGCAGAATGTAGTAGGAAAGTTGTGAATGGTGCGAAGGTGGCTGGTGGAAATAAATCCTTGAAGGAAGTGAAGGGACGAAGTCCTGAATGTGCTAGGGTTTTGCATGAGGGTATGTTATTACCGGTGATAATGTATAGTAGTGAAACTATGGTCTGGAATAAGAGGTACATATCTAAGGTACAAAGAGTTCAGATGGACATTCCTAGGGGCGTGTTATGTGTGAGATGAATTGATAAAATGAGGAATGAACGCATTAAGGAGTAGTGTGGTGTGAAGAAGGGCGTAAAATGAGAGAATAAACGAGATTACATTGAGGTGGTTTGGTCATATGGGAAGGATGGATGATAGTCAGTTGGTTAAGCGGATGAATAGTGGTGAGTGTGATGGGAATCGACCGGCTGTGAGACCGAAGAAAAAGTGGATTAAGTCAGTAAAGGAATATCTGAAGGAATGTAATGTGAGTTTGGCAAAGGCGAGAAGAAAGGTGCATAACAGGAGTGAATGGCAGGGTTTTGTGAGAGGGGTATGGTTGTGGGCTTGCCCAGGGGATGGACCCCACATTGACAAGATACCACAGCGAGTGTCCGTTGCGGTGTCGTAAAGCCTCAAGGTGCATTTATTGATTGTGACGAATTTTCACTGGGGGTATAAAGGGGACGGTAAAAGGGTTTTCTTTTCGACTTGCGCCATGTTCCTCTACTACTTTTCTGTTCTGGTGTATGCTACGCACCTCACCCCCAATCTGGAGATAGAAGAAAGATGATGATAATAATAATGTATTAGTTAAGCAGAGCTTATTTTTAAAACATTTAAATTTACAATCATAAGCAAATAAATATTTTACTTCTAAATATTTTGTTTGATAAAACCATTAGCAGCTATGATAGCTTAGTAATCCAATTCTACGGAAGTGTTCTATCATAGAACTATTGAAACATGTCTAAAAGATTATTTAAATGTCAAACAGAATATGTAAGAAATACGGATTTGCTGCTGAAGTGGGATGATTCAGAAAAGACATGAAGTAGCTTTTTGGGGGTGGGGGAAGGTGGTATAGATCAAAGTATAGGAAAATGGCGACGGAGGACAGAGTTCAGTTGAGGATAATCAATGAAGAAGTGATGAACTGGTGCGGAACGTGACGACGAAAAAAAAATTGCAGGAGGCAGGAGGATCCCATGACATGTAGTGGCCATACGTGATAATGGTGTGGTCAGTGCGGAGGCGTGTGAGTATCGTTTCCTGTAGGTGGTTAAATCGGTGAGAGGATGACCACTCATCAGTTTTATTTTTCAAAGTTTTTCCCGTTGCTGAACATTCGTCCAACACTTTTTTTTCAGCACGACCTGAATCCATGACGGGGAGCTACATAATAATCAGTTGATGGAAGGCGATCTTGTCTAGTCTAATGGTTTTAGGGAGGTATCAGGAATAGCTACGGTAAGAGGAACAAGCCCCTCTGGCCTCTATCAGTCGTTTAATTGCCAAGGATCCCTACTTGAGAGAGTGTTCAGCAGAATGTAATTCGTTTTCTGCGCAAGTGGAGCAGTCGAAGAAATTGTTGTACAGAGGATGCCAATGTGTTCTTAGAGTAGGAAGCTTTTAGCGCTTCGATGACGCTGAGCGAGTACGCATAAATGGTCTCGGTTAAGGAATAAAATCTGGAAGAGGGCAACAATCTGTAGTTTCTTCTGTACAAATTTAAGCATTAGAAAGAATGGTATGGGTGAGGTTATGGTCTTCAAAGACGGAAGACGCGCCAACGCCGTCTCCTGTTTTAGAGCCGTCGGTAAACACTGAAGTGGATCCATCGTGAACTACAGTGTGAGACAGAAATGAGTTTGATTAAACCATATATGATCACTCTTTTGCTACAGCACTTGAATAGCGGATTGGAAAACTTTAACATTTCAAAATAAGAGAAATTGAAATTGTACTATTTACTATGACGTATCATTGTGCATAAAAGAGGGGGGGGGGGGTCCAATGGTTTTTCATATATAAAAACGACCCTGAATCGTTGTTGAATGGAAAAATTAAGTAATCTTGTCCTTTTTCCACAATGATAAATTTAAAATTTTAAAGACATCAAATAGTACTATCCAATCCAAGAACAAAGTTTCTTTCTTTGCGACAAAAACTAAGTAATTAAGCGAGCTTCTTGAAAATTGCATTGGATTTATTCGCCTTACCAGTACAACAGATTCTTTCAAACTGTTAGAAAACGCAATCTCCATTTGAAGTATAAAGTGTTTATAATGCCCAAGGATTTGGCTTGTGGTTAATAAATTTCACACTGAAGAAACAGAACTATGTGATGCTCCCAAACAAAAAAAAAGTATTGGTGGAGTTACCATCAAGCCTAATAAAATCTGCAGGACATCTCAGGATGTCATTTTATGATTAGACTCTTCAGTGGCCTACTTCAAAGACCAAAACATAAAAACTTTTTTTTTTTAAATTTCAATACTGTAAAAACGTAATAAACGTGTCCAAAAGAGACTAACATAACATATTTAATAATACACTGTGCCTATAAAATCTGTTTGCCTACTACTTTGGCAATGAGTGGAAAATGGATATCATCCTGGCACTTTAATCATCAATACTATTAAACTAATAATACTTTTGATTAGATACCTTTAGATATAAAATAACTAGTTGCAAATACTATTGTAAATAGCTACTACTTCAGTACAACTTTTAATTGGATAGAAAACAGTTTTTTGGTGTTTTTTTCTAAAGTTACGAAAATAGAATGTGTTACTTTTATTCGCTAAAACAAAAGCAACACATATTTAATTTTTAATTTTAAATCTTACCCTAAATTGTCGATTGTAGTTTCTTAATTATGATCTAACCGTATAAGTTTGCATACTTTGGGGTCCCTAATAATTGCATTCCTACCTATACATTTTATTAATTAACTTAAAAGTTTAAGTTACTCTTACATTCTCAGTCGTTAACTATTCTGATAAAGTTCTGATTTTTATTGATTGTAAAATAAATGTTTATTAAATTAAATATTTGATTAGTTTTAAACTTTTAATTTACCTTTTCTAGTTTTCATAATTAATAAAATTATAAAGTTAAATTTTATGGTGGGAATAAAGACCACCACTTCTTTCATCTTTCTATAAAAAAGACTGTGATAAATTTTATGTGCATAAAAACGTTGGCATCAATCTTAGCTGGTTTACTAAATCTTTTAAATGTTATCCATTTTTCACTCAGCTGTTTAATTATGAACTACACAGAGTTCAATAAATTTTGACACTTGAATTAAATTAGTTACTTAGAAACTGGCAAACAGGGCTTCAGAGTCGTAGGCGGGAGTTGGAGTCATTGAGCCACAATGATTTGGGCGGAAGTCGGAGCAATACAATTTTTTGGGATAGGAGCAGTGCCGGAGTAAAAAAAAAAAAAAAAAAAAAAAAAAATTACAATACAAAAAATGGGTCAGGAGGTAGAGGAATGCAATTTTAAAATGGAGAAGCCTGAGCTGGAGTCGCGCAATTATAAAATGGTAGAGCCAGGTGTTTTAAAATGATGAAGGCGATTGAAGCAGTCAAGGAAATGGAAAAAAAAAAAAAGTCCTCAGTCCTATTGGTAATAGGTGCAGTTGTTTAAAGTAATGATAAGTCTTGCAAGTTTTAAATAAAAACTTTTAAAAGGTAAATTATTTCTGAAATGGATTAAAAGAGTTGAACGTAAGTAATAATTTAGTTTCAGGGACGAGCTATGCAGGATGATTAATGATGCTTAGTTTGTCAATTGTTACAGATCATTCTCAAAAAAGCTAATAAATTGGCAAGTTTTTTCTTATAGACATTCGCTTAATAGTTCAGATAACTAACACAATGATTAGTCCTTAAAAACAAAAATAAATAAAATCATACTTGAGCTTCTAACAATAATTTTAAAAAAAAATCACAAAGCAAGGCTTATAGTCTTGAAACAATGCGTTGAGGTAAAGTCTACTGCAAAGACATAATGAACTGTAGACAAAATAAAAAATCATCATAATCGTCATCCTTATCATTACTGCAAAAAAAAAAAGTAACCAAATTCCTTCAAATATCATAAAATCTACTAAAAGGTAGACACATATTACCTACATGCAAGTTAAGACAGACAAATGTGACATCCCTATAATGTTATGAAAACGTATTTTGTAAGGTCAAAAAGATTTAATGCCCAATAAACAAACTCTTCGTTTGTCTTGTTGATGCATCTGTTATATAAATTCTATAAGCGATAGATATTGCTGTTGCATAGGAATATGTGCACCAATTCGATTGAATGTAGAGAGCCAAATAAATTATATTATTGACCAAGATGAACTATCAAATTAAAAAAGGATATTAAATAGGACATTTTCCTTCTCAAATACTACACACTTCTTAAGTAGAAGAGAGAAAACGTTATTTGAAAAACTATCTCAAAACAAGGCCAAATCAAATTGTGAGCAAAGGTGCAGTAGTACAAATTCCTTTAATTTGCAAAACATTCGCTGGTAAACGCTTTACTAAAAAAGATTGAGCTCTCTATGAGTCATGGATGTCAAGCATTGTGTAATATCTTCGGATAAATACTTAGGAATATAACTCAGGTAAATTTGTGTAAGCGTTTGGAACTTTTCTCACCAAAGGTAACAAAAAGTAAAGTAAAAATAATAATAATAATAATAATAATAATAATAATAATAATAATAATAATAATAATAATAATAATAATAATAATAATAATAATAATAATAATAATAATAATAATAATAATCAATTAATAGAAAGTTTGATACATACAAAATAGTCTCCAAATTACATAAATTTACCTTTTGTCAGATTTAGTGTTAAACTTCTTTCCAATTTTCCTTTTTTGACGAGATCTTAGAAATTTTTGAATTTGTTCTTCTTCAATGTCTGAGTCACTATAATAATAAAAAAAGAATTACATCATTTATATATCATCATCATCATCACCCACTTCTTTCCCCAGACTGGGGTAAGGTGCGTCACATGCATTGGAAACAGAATAGTAGAAGGATATGAAGCAAGTCAAAAAGAAAGCCCAGCCCTACCGCCCCCTTTATACCCTCAAGTGAGAACTCGGCGCAGTGAGAAAAATCATCAAAGGGCTTCACGGGACTGCGACGGGCCCTCACTATGGTATCTCGTCAATGTAGGGTTCATCAGTTGGCCCAGGTGGGCCACAACCATACCCCCCTAACAAAACCCCACCATTGACTCCTATTATGCACCTTTCTTCTCGCCTCTGCCAAACCAGCATTCCTTTCCTTCAGATATTCCTTTACTGACTCAATCCCCTTTTTCTTCGATCTCCCAGTCAGTCAATTTCCAGAAGACTCACCACTACACATCCGCTTAACCAACTGACTCTCATTCATCCTATCCATATGACCAAATGATCTCGGTGCACTCTCATTTATTCTCTCATTTACTCCTTTCTTAACACCACAACTCGATAATGCGTTCATTTCTCATTTTATCAATTCTTCTCACATCTAACACACCTTTAAGATCGTCCATCTGAACAGATTGTACCTTAGATCAATACATTTTATTCCATACCAGTTTCACTACTATACATTAACACAGGTAACAACATAACCTCATGCAAAACCATAGCACACTCAAGACTTAGTTCCTTTGTATCCACCAAGGATTTAATTGCACCAGCCTTCCTACCATTCACAACTTTCCTACTACACTCTGCATCATCCGTTCCCTTTCATCCAACATATATCCTAGATATTTAAACTCAGAAACTTGTTTCAGCTGCTCACCATCCAACATGACGTACACAGAGGACTGTCCTCACTCACAACCATAACGTTACTCTTATCTACGTTTACTTTCAAACCCCTCTTACACACCCTGCCAAACCTCTAAAACTCTCTTCCGATTCGTCACACAAAACCAAATCATCCATGTACAAAAAAGCAGGGTACGCTCCACTCTCTTCCATTTTCCATCATTCTAGCACCTTCCCCTACCACCCCTGCCTTTCAGCACCACATCCATATAGAAATTAAAAAAACCAAAGAGACATAATACATCCCCGCCTCACTCCACTATTTAATATTAAACCAGTCACTTTCGACTCCATTTATTTTTACACACGCTTCACTATCGTTATACATACTTTTGATGCCATTCAGAAGCCTACCGCCAACACCATATATCACAAACACTTGCTACAGAGCTATCCTTTTAATCCTGTCATATGATTGTTGAAAGTCCATAAAACCTAAATACAATGAGAAATGAGTGTTAGGAGCTGTGTGGTGTGAAGAAAGAAGTGAACGAGAATAAATGTGTGTATTAAGATGATTTGGCCATGTGGAAAGGATGGATGATAGTGGGTTGGTTAAACAGATGTATAGAGTGAGGCTGGGAGACCTTAGAAAAAGCGTATTGTCAGTAAAAGTGTGTGAAAGAAAGAAACTTGAATTTAGCAGGAGAGAGAAGAATGGTGAATAACAGGTGTGAATGGTGTGGTTTAGGGAGAGGCATTGTTGTGGGCCTGGCACCTGCCGAGATACCACAGAAGGAGTCTGTAGTAGCAGTGTTGTAAAGCAGCAGGGTGGATTTTTTGGGCTGCGACGGGCTCGCATTTAAGGGTATGCAGTGAAGGTAAGGGGGACTTTCTTTTCGACTTACGTAATGTTCTTCTACTTAACTATTTTGCTTCTGGTGTATGATGCATGTGAAAAAGATTAAGTTATAATATAAGAGATTTCCAAAGAATGATGTAACGTTAACGGGTAAGATAGGTAATGTTCAGCTTTTCATCAAACGTATAATAAAAAAATAAAAGAAGAGTAATTCTAGTACTCTCTTTTTTTTTCTCTTAAATACTAATTGTTTAATTTAAGTGATTTTGCCTTTAATTATACTCGCTTTTCTTAGAAGAATAAATACATTATAGAAAGCAGGAACGTTAATACAGTGGGGAACAACAATAAACTAATTTTGGAGTAAATACATGATCATTTTGTAAAGAAAGATTATGAATACAGAAACAATGACACTGTTCCACGAGACCTAATGCTAAATTGCCTTAATGATTAAATTTTTAAAAATAACCAACAATGTCTTCTGGAAATGTCAATGTGATGGGTGCTTCAAATTGGGCATGGTGTACCCAGAGGTAAAATGCTTGGTTATGTAGAAAAATACCTAAATAAAAGTTGTGTAACATTAAATTCTATTTACTAATAATTTCATTTAAAACACTTGAATGAACATTAAAAAATTGAGCAAGTTTTCACGTGACAAAAATTTTTTACTCTCTGCCAGAAAAATTGT
>JABUQX010042644.1:25000-40000 GCA_015478945.1 Trachelipus rathkii
TGTGAAGACTTAGGGTCATTTTTTTTTTACAGACGAGATCTCACTTAAGAGTCTTATGGGGAAGGTAGGGGTGGGTTGAGGCTTTCCTTTTAACTTGCGTCATGCTCTTCTACTTAACTAACCTATTTCCATTGTGCATGTTACACACCCTACCCCCCCACACCTAGTGGGAACAAAGGGAAGATAAAGTAAGAAAGAAGAAATATTTTATAATATATATATATATAGTATATAATATATAATATATATTATATTATATATAATATATATATATATATATATATATTATATATAATATATATATTATATATATTATTAATAATATATTATATTAAAGAGATATATATATATATATATATATATATATATATATATATTATTGGAAATCAATTTCAAACTTTAAATTTTTGATTGTGCATATATTTGGGATAGCTGTAACAAACCTAGAAAAGTTACTAAACCAAATCTAAGACCTTTCAAATGATGCACTGCCTGCAGAATTGCATTTAAAATTTCTCCCAGCTGATGAAGAATGAAGAAATTTCTGTGAATCCGTCACAATGCCTCAGAACTAGAGCATATTATTTCTTGTTTGAACAATAATTCTTAAAGATTATATCATTCACCATAAAATATTATCAGTTGTTATGTATTTGTATTGATTGAAACATGTGGGTTAATGCACCAGCACTGACGTGTTTTCTTAAATGTAATGTTTTTAATTTTCAATGAAATAATGTATACCGGTATATATAATTAATTATTTATATATTTATTTACTATTGCAGCCAATTTAAAATACCTAAGATTAAGCCTATAACTCAACAACAAACTATCGAAAAATATAGTGATAGTCTGTGTGAATTATTAATGACAGAACCTAGTAAATATATGCAAATCATTCAATACTACTATTTTATTAGTCATACTAACTCCGGTGTCGACCTTTCGAATATCATTTATCAAATTTTTAATGGTCTCAAATCTCATTGGCAGAATGTCGACCCAAGGCTTTCTCTTGCTGCAGACAAGTCTCTTTATATAGAGGTAAAGATCTTATGACCTTGGTGAAAATTATCAACCGGAAACATGGCAAACCTCAAGCCAAAAAGAATCTCGATGGAAAATTAGAAAGGCTTTCTGATATTTTTGCTTGCACCTGTCCTTTGGACTTTAAACCCTGGAGTGATAGATAGAATGGTAAACTGCAAAATAGAAAACTGTGAACAGTTACACATTATACGCATTTCCTCTACAAATGCAAAAGTCAAAACAGAGGACAGAGCTTATCTACGAGGTCAGAGAATTAAAACTGAACATAAAGAATCATACCAGCTTTTTTCAATTGACAAAGTCACATAAAAAGAGATATGGTTCAGATACATGAACAATATTCATATGGAAATGTTGGTCCAGATCATCTTGGATGCACCTTCAGGCCTCAAAGCGGGAGTAGTACACAGCTTCTTTGAGATGAGGGTAATTCATTTTTGACTCTATTCATATTATTTGTGCGGTCTTAATTTAATATACTTTTAAAAAATTTTAATTATTTTAGCAAGAAGATGTATGGATACCAAACGAAATGTGTTTTAACACACTGCAACTACCCAGATATGCTATGGAACCTTGTAGAGGTGATGTTACTCCTAACTCTGGTGTAGCGATCTTGCAATGCAATTATTCCTGACAACAGGCATTACTGAGACAGAATTAATACTTAATACTGATTAACGATAAAGGAACCAACCGCAGTACTTGTTTCTAAAATGATGTAAATGAGAATGATCATACATTATATGCGCAGTTAACTTGCATAGGTGTGAATGAAAAGGTTGACCAAAAATGTCTTAACATATAAAGAAACAATTTACAAAATGGGGAGATGGGGTATTAGTAGTGTGTTGAGTCACATCATCATCAGACATTTACTAGTGAAGATGGGGAAACTCAGGGTAGGTACCTAACACATTGAACAGTCCATTTCTATTACTACTGGCAAACTGATTGCTGCAGAAGTATTGAGCGTTCTCCACGAATTTAATAGCATTAACACTATTCAAGGTATTTTTCTTGATAATACACCTACAAATACAGGCCCAAAGAGTAAGACTTGAAGAATTACTTTGAAGAAACTTGAACACTTTTGGTTGCGTGCTACATCAGAATGAACTTTCATTAAGAGCTCTTTTCAGAAAACTTGATGATGTAACAACTGGACTAGCAAGCTTTAGCAGACCACTTGGCCAAAGATGTACTGGGGATATCCATGAAGAACCAGTACTGAAATATGAAGCTATAGAAACCCCAATCAAAGATGGATATATTGCAGAAGAGAAGCTTAAAGATTTCAGTGTCAATCAAAGGCTTCTTTGTGAGTATTGTAAAGGGATTGGATTAGGAGAAATAGATAGTAGATGGTCCACCTATAATATTGGCCCTTTTAACCATGCAGATGGCTAACTCTTGCCATGAGAATTTTTTGTTTGTATACATGAGACAGTTCTCCAAGCCAGTGTTTGAAGAAATTAGCACAATCTATTATGCAAATTTATGCTCCGGCAGGGTTTGAGATCAAATAACCTTCAAAATTCCATGAGTCTCCTTGTATTCTTTTCAATGCAATTACTAGACAACTTTCTTCCATTTATCGATGTGAATCACATTGTAAAGAAAAATATCCAAGGCAAGGCCTTTTGTCTTCTTCCTGAGAATTTCCTGTATACCATGGTGAAAGATGAAGAACCAGTAATCAGAAGTCTCAGGTTTCAAACAATACTCACGCAGAAACTGATAAAATTAAAATCTTTTGTTGTATGTAACTGTAATTAAGACATAACATTATATAAATATATAGGCAACTAACTTACAGTATATACTGTATGTACTTTTATATACATAAATGAAAGATTTGAAGAACAAAATGTGATCAGAAACATGTGAAAACAATTCCTAATGTAAACTAGAATACTGGTCAATTGTACAAACTAATAGACGTTACGTCCCTTGAGGTTGCAAAGCCTCCTAGCACAAAACATTTATAAAATGAGAATACAAACTTATTTGGATACCAACGTTAGGCCAAACCTTCCACATTTTTCATCTCATTCTCAAAGTGTTGAAAGGTGTGTGAAACCGGTATCAATAGCTTCCAATCATGTGTATGGGTTTGAAAATTGTCATAGATCTATTCTTACTAAATTAGTGAGTCAGAAGATGCTAAAGTCGTTTTACATCCAAAGCACATTATTCACAATCATATGATAATATACTAGTGTCAAAGCAACCATTATGAACAATAAAATGTTAAGAAATTCTAAAACATTCATTTTCCTAATTGCTAACCTTTACTATATATTTAACTGTTAAATTTTTATAGAAGCACATTTTCAATTAAACATGAAGTAGGGAAAACATAATATTGTTATTAATAATATGAAGATAGCAAAAGTCTGTAAAGAAATCTTTAATTCAAAATCTACAAGCAACACCTCATCTGAGTAAGCTAAAATCTTCAGAGGACTTACATTTCCATTGCCCAAAACCACACCATTGTGCGGTTTTGATATATATTATATAATATATATTGATATAATATATATATATATATATTATTATAATATATATATATATATATTTATATTGTTTAGGGGAGCTGTTGTACTGACAATTTGTATGGTAATTGTGAGCTAGTTTTAAGGGTGAGTCACGTTTTGCCCGCACAGAAATCTCATCGGGTTCATCAAGTATAATACTGGTTCAATTTATTCTTTAGATTTAATAGAAATTTCTACGTGCATTTTACATGTCTAGATTTATCTTCCAGAAAATTGATGAATGATATCTGTTTAGTAAACTTACTTCTTACCATTAATTTTGCATATGTTTTCCTTATTTCTATTAAATTTCTTAAACTATAAATGTGAAAGGAAATATTTGCGATATCATAGAAGACTATAGTCATAGAAGATATCCTATTCATGTTCATCAAATACATTACTTATTCAAAATCAGGTATGTTCTCTGCTTACCTCTATCTTTGCTTGTTGCTTGTTTTCGTTACCGCAATGCTTACTTAAAAATAATTAATTACTTAATCCTATTAAATCAATAAATCAAATACCTTGCTTGTATTGCAGACCTCTGTGTTTTGCTCATTCGAAGTGCTGAAGCCATCTAGCTAGCTCTTATTACACTATCGCCCCTCTTTGAAATTCTTTCATTTAAAAGGAAAGGGTTAGTAATTTATAATTAAAGTTCATTAATAAAAATATTTATTTTAGTTAAAATAAGTAAAAGAGGCTAATAGTTATTATATTATTAATTTAAAACAGGGTTCATACAGCGGGAGCCTTTCTTGATTCATACGCCGGGAGCTTTTCCTGTGTTCATATGCTGATAGCCATCTGGCTGTTTTCATCTGCTAGTAGCTTTTCATATGCTGGTAGCTTTTCATATGCTGGGAGCTTTTTACATAGTGGGAGCTTTTCATAGGCTGGGAATTTTTCCTGCATTCTCCATAGGCTATCTAGAAACTACTTGTATAGGCTTCAGTCTCACTTCTGTGTTCATGACAACTTCGTTTCAGTAGAAAGATTTCGGGAAAGGAATAAAAAACCTTTAAACTTCAATAATCGGTTAATACTATGTTAAAAAGGCACTTTAAATATACTCGTAATAACACTTTAGTATTTTGGCTAATCAGCTTAACAGTTTCTACTAAATAATGTTCAAAGCGAGAAGGCCAATATGTTTATACTTTAAGATCTGAGTCACGTTTAAGCAGTGATAGAATAAATCTATACTTTAAAATCTTAGTCATATTAGGTAATCTATACTTTAAAATCTTAGTCACTTTAGGTAATCATAGACCAAATCTATACTTTAAAATCTTAGTCACTTTAGGTAATCATAATTCAAATTTATACGAGGATACTAATTGTGTATCTCGTATCTGTTAATAATATTTATCCGGCTCTATTAAAAACAGTAACAATTACATCTTCTTCTTTTTTTAGACCTTTCTATTGTTTTTATTTTATTTCATGTTTGGTTTTCGAAAAGGTAGTAATTCAATGAAAGAGTGTAATTGTCAGAAATAGAAAATAGAATGACACATATCACAATCACTTAGACACTGTTGGCCGATCAGAATCGAAGTCCTACTCGTTGACCCTCCATTAGGAGAAATCCCTAATTGGTTGGCTCTCGTGTGGATACGATTTAGATACTTTTTCTTCGTGAAGACGGCCCAAAGGGACGAGTTAGAAGGGTTTACTCCTGTTTCAAATAATAGTTTAGTCTATTTAATATAATTTCTTACTTCAACATCTTCAGATTTGACAAAATAATTAATAGTTTATATTGTGGAATTACATCTGGGGAAAGTTTGACGCTTGGCTTTGTTAAGCATCACTCACCTTAACATAGAGTAACAACAACAAGTGGCGCCGAACGGGACCTCGTGTTCCTGCTCGCCACAACGGCGCATGATTGTGATTCATTTCACAGTCAGTTGATCTTCACAGATATCACACTAAATTTTTGTTTTAGTGCTGGTTCAAATTTAATTCCGTCGGTCGTTTGGACATCTTTCAAACGCCCATAGATAATTTGAATTCTTTTTCGGTACTATACCACTTATTAATTCTTTAAATAAGAACAATAATTCTTTAAAAACGCATGGCTTATTCGCTAATACCTAAATCCCCCAACATGAAAGTGTTGGAGGAAAGAGACAGACAAGAGTTAATTTATGCGCGGCGTAAACAAGGATCGATGCTTAGAAGACACGACTCCGATCCGTGTTTATATTACGAATAATTGCTAACATAAGTAAACCTAAATTAGAGAATCATTAGATCAAGCAATTTACCAATACTACTGTAGAGAATTTTAATGTCAAATTGTGACAGACCCCCAACGGTTATCTGATCGATTGGTTGCACAAGGTCAAAGTTTTGCTGAAGGTTTACCTCGAGGTAGACCTTTAAATAAGTTTGCTGTTAATAAAGATATACTCACACACCTGGATACCGCTCGAATCAAACCCACATTGCGGTTTTGGATTCCGCATTCTCGTAGGCACCTGAAAGGGATGAAAGAAGAAACTTCTGAGGAAATGGTAACATACGTCGCCGGTTTATTAGCGACGAAAGAAAAAGGTAGGGAACACTCGCGAAATGTCTCGTTCGTTAATAAAGATTATCCGCCGAATCTTATGGTCCCACCGTTTGAGGTGGACTCTTCAGCACGGAAACCATTGAGGTTCCAATTCGAGATACATATTATGCCGCGATCAGTACAATCCACCGTTGAGGCGGACTAGGACGGATGTTGATGGATACAACAGTTTTATGATTTCGATTAACGAGAATCCTAATATAAGATCCCTAACCTGTGACTTGGATATATATAGATTTCTTCGTCAATATCCCTGATTATCACAGCCTAACCTACATGATCACAGGTATAGTGGTCTTAGACAAAATCCTAACATATCACAGCCTAACCTACATAATCACAGATATAGTGATTATAGACAAAATCCTAACTTATCACAGCCTAACCTAAATAATCACAGGTATAGTGATCCTAGCAAAAATCCTAACTTATTACAGCCTAACCTATACGATCACAGATATGGTGATCCTAGACAAAATCCTAACCTATTGCAGCCTAACCAACATGATCACAGGTATTGTGATCCTGTTCAAAACCCTAATTGCCGTGCAGCCGTTTCAGGTAAATCGGTTACAAACACAGCCAAAAAGGTCTTATATGGGGTCTAATGATCCTAATGAACGCTTCAATTGTACTACAGCCAACAAATTAAAACAAACACTTTAGATATGCCTGACAGAAATCAAATGCTATGTTGACACAGCTGCTTAGAATTCACCAACGATTAAAGGTTGTAGGATCCTGGTAATATGGTTTGGGGCAGAACAGGATTTTCTTGGGTACGATTTGTATGATTTTGAAAGCCTATTTGTGGGTTACTTATCCACGCCCCACACCAATGGTTGAGGTTGTTGGGAATTAATTTGGAAGGAAATTCTTGGTATTTATATAGGTTAATTATCAAAGAAGACCGGAACTATTTTTCAGTCAGAGATATATTAATCAGTGGTATCAGGACGCAGAAGGAAGATCAAAGAAATCTGTTATTCAAGCCTATCATGCGGCTCATCGTAACCGTAACGAAAGTATTCGAATGTACGCTCTTCGATTGGAGAGACTAGCGCGCAAGGCTTATCGTGGACTCGATATGAGAGAACATGAATCGCTTCGGACTGCGTTTTTGTGCAGTTTACCGCCGTATATTGAAAAAAGCGTGAGGAAATATATAAAAATGATGGAAATGGAGAAAGGTCGAAAGATTTCTTGGGAAAAAATTGTAGGGTTCGCGGATTCGCTCGAGAGCGATAATATTGCATATCCCAATTCCATTTCGCAGACATCTTCTGAACATGTTGAAAAGCCCATTGAGAAACATAGGAATAAAAATGAAAGAGAAGCGTTGAATGACACGGTTGATTCAATCATAAGGATAGATACTGTATATCCCCGCTGGACTGATGTGTTGCAGAGGAAAGGAGACAAACATCCACAAAATAAGTCCTCAAACCGTAGTCCTCCACCAGCAAAACAGTATGGTAACCGTGACTATCGGGACCAACGCCGTAGTTTTCCGAGAAATGTAGACCGTTCTCAGGCTCACAATGAACGTCCTGTTGAAAGGAAGGATAAAGAACGAATAGTTTGTGAATATTGTGAGAAAATTGGCCATAGTATGAAGGAATGCTACAAATTCTTGGGAATTTGTAGCTATTGTAAGAAGAAGGGCCATAGAAGGATAGAATGTCGTTTATATAGGTCAACATCGTCGTCACCCCCAAATTCTCGTCGAATAGAATGTCCGTTTTGCCAAGGACCACATCCGGGGATAAAGTGTCCTTACAAGACACCTCCCAGAAATACAGGGTATGACGCCAGAAATAATGAGAATAAGGTAATTGAGTGTGAACCCAGTACCCCTCTTCGGGGCCCTACCAAGAAAGCTATTTCTGGGGTGGTGAGGAAAATCACTTCTCAGCCCTGTAATGACTCCGGTAACAAGGGAGAATTGATTCATGGAAGGGAAGAGATGCGTTCATCACGTCCATATTTAAATCCGTGTGAAAATTGTAATTTACCTCATTATGAGGGTCAGTGCTTGGGTATCACTGAAAAAACGGTTAGTTCCCGGGACTCAGCGTTAAACCCTCGTTCTCCACGAAGATGAGTCGTTTTGTGGAGACCGACTTAATCTCAGACTCAATAACACCAAATCCCGTGGATGATTGTGCCTCAAATCTGTCTGACAGCATAGATGAGGAGATGATCATAGCCATTAATCTCTGTCAGGCAGATATCGACCCGTTGATGGTTGTTGTTACTCTAGATAACCTGGTATCTCCTCGATTTGATTGTCTCGTAGATAGTGGAGCAGGTATAAATTTGGTTAGTTCGGAAGTCATGTCTTTGTTGGGGGAGGATAAAGTTATGTTACCTTCCGCGGGGGTTGGTGTGAGAGCGATAACCGGGTTCGGCAATAACGAACGAATCCCGATCACACATTTCGTTAAATTGCGATTGAATTTTCAGACGGGATATTCAACTCAACCCGGTGAGTTTTTCATTGTGCCCCACAAATATATGGAAGAACACACGTTAATATTGGGTACATGTGCCCTCAGAGATAATCATCTTCTCCCTGATATGGCTCGTCAGCAATTAATCCGTTTAGATGGAAAAAAGATCCACGTGGTTGCTGAAGGTATCAAATTGTCTATAAAGTCTTTGCGGGCCTGTGCCGTTGTTGTCAAGAATGTCACAGTACATCACACAAATGTACCTGAGATGGAGGTAGTGCAAGATCAAAGTACTGACCGGAATCTTAAGTTCATGTTAAGAGGCCTTGGACTACCAATTCCTAACCTTAACTGGCAATTAGTTGCCAAACCATATCGAATGTATAAAGACCAAATTCTTTGTGAAAATGGAGTGTTGTATTATAAGACTAAGGCGGGGGACCTATTGTATTTGGTTTCCCTGGATCTTTTACTACATATAGTCTTAAGTCTTCATGTGTCTTGCGCACATATTGGACGAAAGAAATTATTACAGCTAGTCTATAAACAATTCTGGCATCCCTGAGTTAATCAAGTTATTTCGGACATAGTTCGTTGTTGTCCGACTTGTCAAATGCAGATGATGTTTTCGTCGAACATTACACCTCCGATGTTGAAAATCCTGGCTAGTGATCCTTTTGATTTGTGTGCCATGGATTTACTTCAATTCCCTAAAACTTTTAAGGGAAATAAATATTGTTTAGTCCTTATTGATCATTTTTCTAAGTGGGCTGCAGTGGTCCCAATCGCCGATAAATCAAGTCCCACTGTTTCTCATAAATTCAAGCATCACATATTACCTTTTCTTCTTAAGGTGCCTAACCGTATTCTTACCGATAATGGGACGGAGTTTACCTCCCACGTCTTTCAACAGGTAATGCAAGAGGCTAATATTAAACATATACGCACCTCGCCACTTCACCCATCAAGTAATGGTGTGTGCGAGGATTTAACCGTAGCTTAATTCAGATACTCAAATGTTTAGTCCTCGAACAACCTGCCAATTGGGATGAGGAATTGCCCTCGTCAGTATTAATCTATAATAATACTTCTCATAGTTCATTAAATATGTCTCCCTCTGATTTTTTGTTGAAGAAATCGCACTCCCCAACACATACCTTTCCTCAATATTGGAAGGAAGGTAGTGCTAATTTTAAGCCTTATCGTAAAGGCCAAAAGGTAGCACGGAAGGTTATACGAACGGGCCCAAGTACCACTATGAAAATGCAGAACAAATGGGAAGGTCCTTTTATCGTGGTAGAAGTAAATCCTAATCGTGTAACTTATCAGATTCGACGATTTAATAAACCCTCCGACCGTTTACAAAAAGTTCATTTTTCACAATTGAGAGGGTGGATTGACATACCTCAATATCTTAGAAAATATTTAAATCGTAATAAAGATCTTAGTGAGAAGTTTTTCTCGGATGAGTCCGATTTGATAGAGGAGATAGATGAAGATGTTGTTTCTGACGTTGCAGATCTTATTTCTGAACATGGATCAGATATCACTATGACGGAAGATTGTGATACACTTATGGAATCTTCCTTATTTGACAGTAGTTTTAGTCATATAGAAGAGGAAGAAGCAGATTTTGAGGGATTTTTACAATTACAATTTAATCCCATAGCGATGGATATCTTTTCCCAGTTGCCGGATCTAAGTCATGATCTAGAGAGATTGAATGAAGAAAGGCGTGGTTCCTCCAGGCTTATTACACCTGTTGTGAATTCCATAGTCGAGCAAACGAGGGAACCAGCATTACAGGTCTCATCGTCACCTATAAAACTTTTATTGTCCCCTGAGAATAAATCTCTAGGGAGTCCAGAATATTCAGTGGGTACGATAGACCAGGATGATATATTGGATAGTGGGGGTGAAATTTCAACACCTGTCTTGGATTATCATGACATGTATACCCACTGTTATCCCACTCATTTTCAGTACCCCTCTATTCTCACTTCATCAGTGTTGGAGGATGACGATGGTGTCAGGAGGGAATTGTCTTCACTGTTAGTAGATAATGATCTTACTACAATAGATGCGGCGGAAAGTCATCCAACTCCCCAGTCCTACTTTGGTGATCGACCAATACCAGTTGTGAAGGATGTTGATATAAATCCTTATCCTGATTTTTTTGACAGTTCTACCAGCTCTCCATTAACCGAATTTTATGGATTTAGTCCACCAAATGCAGATTTGGTTACTGCTACTGCAAGGAGTTTGCCGTGTCATAGTTCGGTCTTAGTTCCTTCACCGGGGTTGAGTTCTTCTGCTGACGCAGCCAGTGGACGATTAGATGTCCAGGACCCTGCCGGGATTGAAACTGGGAAAGATAGGCCTTTTACGAGACGTATGGGCCCTGCCCCCATATTACCCAATGTAATGTCGACACCGTTGGAATATATAACTAAGCGTAGAAGGGCAAGCCTCCTTTAAATATTATCGTAATACTTACTCTTTTATGGAGTAACTGAGAAAAGTCGTAACTCGTTAGAAAAAATAAAATAAAAATAACTTTTTCTTGGAAAATTAAAAATATCGTGATATTGTAAACACTTTGTTTATACTTGATTTCAGAATTATTCAGCGTTCACGTAATATCTAATCGTTCGTTTTATTAATTTCAATTAATTTATTGTTTAATTTGAAAAAAATATTTTGAAAAAATAATTATTTCCGTAGGTTGGGAAAAATATAAAAATAAAAAATACATCTGTACTCTATATTTCGATAAAATGTCTTGATCTGAGTATTACGTAATTTAAAGTAATAATATGATATATATATGATTTTTTTAAAAATCATTTTGATTGCTTTTGTGTTGGACAATCAATTTTATTACCCATACCGATAAATAAACATCCAAAGCTAAAGCTTCAGACGGTTATTAATGCAAGAGAATCTTTTAGTATGTATTAAAGTGCCTACGATTAGTTAAATAAAAAATTACAGGTTTCTACTAATCGGTATCCGAGCTGGTATACTGTAGTCGATAATAATAACAAGTTTTAGCTATCGGAAGTCGGCTTTAATGAACAGAATCTTGTTCTTCATTAAAGCTGCCACTAAGAATCTTCGCCTTGTGCTCTCTGATTTGAATTTTAATTTTCACTCACATTCTAAAGATCAGCTATATATTCCTCAGGTGTGTCAACCCTCTAATCCAAAGTTTAGTTTCTCTCAGTTATTATAGGTTTGTTAGATTTATGAATGTATGGTCCACAGAGGACTGATCCCGAGGGCAAACAAGGCATATCACGCAGGCACACGATGCGGAATTGATAGCTGGAGTCATTCACAGCCAACGTATTTGAATGGTCACCGAATCATTGGAAATGTACCGGTTTGGAACGACTCACATTGTAATACACAAGTATCCATTTAAATTAACAAATAACTTATTTATAAAATATTTTTATTATACCTATTGAAGTAAATATTTTATTTAAATATTTTAATTACCTCGACTATGTGTTAGGGTACACTTATGATTGAAGTTTTCGAGGGAGTGGAAATCTCTTCTACACCCTAATTAATGGTTGTTTTCACCCTGAATATATAAAAAAATTGTCTCTTGTCCGTCGTAAATAAAGGTGTGAAAGCCATTGAAATGCGTTAATATATTTTCAATCTAGATGAAGTAGGTAGTTGAATTATTGAAATCGTACATAATAAAAGAAAGTAAGACTAGAGTACTGGAATCTCAGATATGTTGGAGTATTCGTGAGGCAATATTAATAATAATCTTGATTCTTTTGGGAATCTAAATAAGTTTTATGGTTGATTATTAAATTCTTTGACCATTAAATTGGTTTGGGAATTCTTCTTTATTATTTAACTATGTTAACTCAATTGGAAGAAGGGATCTGTGGGTTTATTACTATAATTTTGCAATCTAATAACCAATGTATGTAAAAATTATTTCTCTGCTCTCATATTATTAATTGGTATTTTTTGTAGAGTATTGCCTGTGTGTATGTGGTGTGGTTGTACTAGTAATGACCAAAATGTTTGAGAAATTTGTCAAACAACGCCACGAAAGATAACAACCACTTCTCTTTTTTACAAATAATCATAGACACAATCTGTCCTACACGCCACTCTGATCTTTTCCGACTAAGCCTTATTTCGAGATAACATCAAAAGCATCTGATTTCGACCGAAAAATACGGACTTCAAAACACCTAAATGCTAGATTTCTTTCCTCCTGGTCTAAGACAGTTGCTCCAGATTGTGTTGGTCAAAGTCTCTCAATTTATGTTCCTCCAATGTTGAATTATGTTGTGCATTCTCTGGGCATTTCACTACAACTGGCCTGGAAGTTCTCACAAAGAAATAATTAATTCTTGAAAATAATAACTATTTGCGGTTTGTTGAGCCGACCGGATTTCGAGGTGAAAGAAATTCCCCTCCATCAATGAACACAAGACGATGATATTGTGCAAAAAAGCGGAACTCAAAGGCATAAAACTTATTCTGGTATTCCTCCCATAGTGTGAACTACATAGCCTTCTCAGGAAGCGGATTATAAACAAAATGGGAATCGTCTTTGTGAATCGCACTGTTATTGTGCTTACTGTGATCTTTAAAGCCCCATGTAATGATGCACATTCAGTGTTGTCTCGCTCACGATATTATCTTATACTACTCAGAATGGTGAGCTTTCCTTAGAGTTTCAGTTCCACAACCCGTGGCCAATTCCTCGTATATATATATCTTAAATAAACCGTACCTGTGTAGGAACCTACTCGCCACTTTCTCGTCTCCTTGTGTTATGCGCTACCATGCGAACTACCTTACTTGTCCATATAAGCTAAAGTGTGACTCAGTCAGGTAGACATACTGCGCCTATGTAACGAGCCCCTGTAACATCCATCACTCTCGTGCACATATCTGTGCTACTAAAACTTGCTACAAATTCACTTGATCGATGGGTACATCCCAATGAAATTATTATATATCGGCTTTGTTTGATAACTATAGTCATGAATTCCCTTTGCAGCCTCAAAAATCTCGTTCAAAGTCAATAAAATCGACCTTAACTAATAGAACACGAAACAATAGATCGTTGAGACCTATTAAGCGTGGAAATTATCAATCCCCTTATTCTTATGATAATCCTCAGCCGTCGACTTCTCAATACTATCCTGAATACGACAAAGTCTTAGAACCTGCTCAAACCAATTATAATTATGGGTCTTACTCAGGGTATAATTTGGGGTCTACTTCATATAATTCAAATTATTCAAGTACTTATGGGTATTCAAATCAGACTTGGTCCGACTCATCGGCACCACAGTCTTATGCTTATTCTTATTATTACCCGGAGTCATCAGATAAAAAAGGGTCTTATTATGATTCTACACCTGGTACATCAGGTAATTCAAGTTCAAACGTTCCTAATTCTTATGTGCTTAAAACCCCGAATGAGACTACTGTAACCACTCTTGATCCTGTGGTCAAGAGAGAGCAACGACAAAGCATTCGTAATGTTATGCAAAAAGTACAATGGGAGAAACTTACTGAGGTTCAGCGCAAATTAGCTTTGCAGCAATGGATCGAAATTATGTATGAGGAGGATGACATGATTTCTAGTTCTATGTCTTCTTCCAATCACCAATAAGTATGTAAATAATAAACTTGTCGTTTAGTTGGTACGACATGTATTGTAATTACTATATTTATGTTTTTGTAATAGTTATAATAATATACTTGTCGTTTAGTTGGTACGACATGTATTGTAAATACTATATTTATATTTTTGTAATATTTATATTTTCATATTTTCATATTAAAGATATATTAAAGAAAACTTTTTCATGAAATTTACCTATGTAATGTGGTTGATTACATGGTTATATTTATTATTTAATGGAAAGTATTTACGATCAAATTGCAGTGCTGGTTCGTATAGCAGCGTTCTCACCATTTCCTCCGATTTGTATCTATAACCTCTCCAAAAATGTTTGTAAATGTTGAGTTATTTGGGGAGGGGCTCAAGTTTAGCGGAGGGGGATGTTAGGGGGGCTGTTGTACTGACAATTTGTATGGTAATTGTGGAGCTAGTTTTAAGGAGTGAGTCACGTTTTTGCCCAAGCACAGAAATTCATCGGGTTATCAAGTATCAAATATGGTTCATTTATTACTTTAGATATTAATAGCTTTAATAACCTAAACAAAAATAATGTCTAGATTTATTTTTCAGAACATTGATGAATGATATCTGTTTAGTAAACTTAATTTAATTTTGCATATGTTTCCTTATTTCTTTAAATTTCTTAAACTATAAATGTGAAAGGAAATATTTGCGATATCATAGAAG
>JABUQX010042644.1:57500-59281 GCA_015478945.1 Trachelipus rathkii
CTCCCCTACGGGGTATGGAAAACGTCCCCCCCTGTGTTCCCCGTCGGCTCGAGCCCCCTACATTGCCGTGTAATACCTTTACAAATAATATATATATATATATATATATATATACTATATGACCCCCATATAATATATATATATATTAGATATATTATATATATTTATATATATATATATATTTATATATTTATTACTATGTTTCCCCCACAGGCTCGAGCTCCCCCCCCCAAAAGAGCAATTTTTTTTTAATTTTTTTTTTACATTTCCTTAACTAAATTTTACAAGGATTCCAAAAAATGTATTCCTTTCCTTGTAGCTATAGTAGTTTTGAGATGATGGATTGTGCTCTTCTAGGGCTGCCCATATATATATTATTATAATATATTATATTATTTTTTTATATATATATATATTTATATATAATATCTATTTATATATATATATATATATATATATATATATATATATATATATATATATATATATATATATATATATATATATAATATATATATATATTATACATATATAAATATACATATATATAGTTTTTAAGTAAAAAATTACTAATATTTAAGTTTAATGAATAATTTACTCACTACTGGCCGGTTTCTTCTTAATTTCACAGTTTCTTCCACTTTTCACAAACTTTTAATTTATTATTGTAGAAAATGTTGTAAGAATCCTAAAACTGTAAAAACATTTTAACACAGTTCGAATAAATCTTTCAAATTCATATTCACAAAAATAAGAACACAACATGACGCTTGAGAATTTAAAAAAAATGGCGCTTGTTTATTATATAAAGACATTTTCCTTTGAAAGGTTCCAATAATGCTGAAATTTAATATAAAAAATATTATATATTATAATATTATAATATAATATTATAATATAATTATATAATATAATATAATAATATAATATAATAATATAATATAATAATATAATAATATAATATAATATAATATAATAAATATTATAATATAAAAAATATAATGCTGAAATTTAATATAAAAAATATTAAAAATCTAGCTTATTCCCAAATGGGTTTCCTCGATAGTTGTAATTTAAATATCGATAAATATCGATAGGTCAGAAAGAAACTTTAGTTTACCCATATATATATATATATATATATATATATATATATATACCTATATATATATATATATATATTATATAATATATATAATATTATATATTTATATTATATATATAATATATATATATTTAATATATATTATATTAATACTAATTATGTATATATATATATATTAACATTTCATATCTACCTAAACAATTCTCAATCGAACAACTAGTAAATCACACCAAAATACAACACAACAACAAAACAAACCAACAACACACCAAACACCTCACCAACCCAAACACAAACAACAAGCCTATACACTCATTCAATACTACGATAAGCGAACAAAGGATATATAATATATATATATATATACTTTAGAATATATAATTATTATTATATATATATATATAGTTATATATATATATTATATATATCTATATATATCACTCATAATAACTCATATATATATATATAGGACCTGTTATGTTTTAAGACCCGTCAGTTTTGATTTTTTTTTTTTTTTTCCTATATTTCTAGTATCATGATCCTAACAGCAATTTAAGGGTGACGACATGATCAAAAATATATAGACCAGTTGGTTTTACGGGACTCCGGTCAGTTTTTAAATTTTTTTTTTTTTTTTTTTTAACTAAAAGGAATACCTAAGGGTAATCTCTCTCCC
>JABUQX010042645.1:0-25000 GCA_015478945.1 Trachelipus rathkii
AGATGGCAGGAAATGTGTATAGAATGATGGAGAATGAGAGAGTGAATGAGGGTGCCCTACCTATTATATGCGGATGATTTAGGTTCTGTGGCGAATCTGAGAGAGTTTGAGGAGGATTAGGTAGAGGATTTAGCAGGGTATGTAAAGGAGGGGTTTGAAGTAACGGAGTAAGAGTAATCTTATGGTTGTGAGTGAGGACAGTCCTCAGTGTTGAAGTTATGTTAGATGCCGAGTGAGCAGGGAACAAGTATCTGAGTTAAATATTTAGGTATGTGTTGGATGAAGAGGAACGGATGATGCAGAGTGGTAGTAGGAAAGTTGTGGGTGAATGGCAGAAAAGTTGCTGGTGCAATTAATTATTTGGTGAAGTAAAGGGACTAAGTCTTGAGTGCGCTTAGAGTCTTACATATGATGGTATGTTGTTACCAGTGTTATTGTATGGTAGTGAGACTATGGTCTGGGAATTCAGAAGTATAGATCTAAAGTTCAATGTGGTTCAGATGGACAATCTTAGGGATGCTAGGTGTGTGAAAGGAATTAATAAAATGAGGAATGAACTATTAGAGAGTTGTTGTGTGGAAGAAAGGGGTAAATGAGAGAATAAATGAAAGTGTATTAAATTGTTTGATCATGGTTTGGAAATTTGAAAGGATTGATGGTAATCTATTGTTAAGCGGATGTATAGTAGAGTGTGTTTTTGAACCGACCGGCTGGGAGAGACCGAAGAAAAAGTGGATATTGAGTCAATGAACGAATGTCTGAAGGAGAAAATGTGAGTTTGGTAGAGGCCAGAAGAAAGGTGATTAAACAGGGTGAATTGGCGGGGGATTTGTTGAGGGGGTGTGCGTTTGTGGCCCACCTGGGCCAATGGGATGAAACCCTTTACACTGAACGATCATACCAAAAGTGAGGGTCCATCGCTTGTCAGAAGCTTTAGGTGGATTTTCTGACTGCGCGCAATGAGTTCTCGCTAATTAATGGTACTGAGGAGGCCGGTTAAGGCTGGCTTTCTTTTCGACTTATGTTCATGCTCTTCTACTGCTTTTCTTTTCGATGCTCGTCACGCACCTTACTCCCCATTCCTGGGAAAATAAAGGAAGATAAAGAAAAGAAAGAAGATATATATATATATATATATATATTATATATAATATATATATATAATATTTATATATATAATATATATATCATATTAATATATATTATATATATATATATATTTATATATATATACTATATATATATATACTATATATATATATATACTATATATATATATATAAAATCTATAATACTAATATTATATATATATATATATTAATATATATATAGTATAATAATATATATATATTATTAATATAAATATATAAAGATATATATTCGTCTATCGTCTTCTTTAATAATTATATATATACTGTATATATATAGTATAATATAATATATATATATATATATATATTATATATATATAGTAATATATATATATAATATTATATATATATATTTAAGAATACTTTGGCAGAATAAACCCGTGGCTGATATATTACATAGAGAGAAAAGCTCTTGATTTCTATTTATTATGTTTATTCTATCACAAACATATTAACTTTTAAAAGTACTAACAAATTAAAAAACAAAGACACTTTACATAATAAATAAATTTATAAATGTCTTTGTTTTTTAATTTGTGTACTTTTAAAAGTTAATGATATGTTGTGATAATAAAGCATAATAAAATAGAATCCAAGGGCTTTCTCTCTAATATATATATATATATATATATATATATATATATATATATATATATATAATATATATATATATATATATATATATATATATATATATATATATATATATATATATATTATAATAGTTATAAATATTTAAATATATATATTATAACATATGAACAATATCTTAAACAATATGTATATCTATTTGCAATATACTATATATAGATATAGTATATATATATAGTATTGTTATAAAAGGAGAGACCAACTAAGAATATTGGAAGAAAAAGATCAAAGTTGTTTAAATCAATTGGATTAGCCAGACAAGGAAAGTTCGTGAAACCCGAAGAATAATCGGGGACGAGTCTAGAGCTGATAGCCAGTACATCAAGCTTTGTCATAGGAAATCTGCGGGATCGACTCGTGCAAGTTGAAGGAGATCCATGAGGGGTTGGCCAGAAAGACGAGTAACGGGTTTACGGAAGGAAACAGTCATCTGGAGCAACGAAGTGGGTCGACCGAGATTTGTATTTGAAGGAGAATCCAACGAGGAACAAAAGCAGGGTTTGATGTTACTAGGTGCAGTTTAAAGACCGGGCTGTTTGTAAGTTGTATTTTTATTAGTATACGTGTGAGAGTAAATGTGACGAAAATGATTAGTGTAATTGTTAGGATACGAATGTGGGTTATTAAGTTGTAGCTGTGCTATTACTTATTATTTTTATTATTATTATTATTATTATTATTATTTATTATTATTATTATTTTGCTAATAGTAATGGTTCGTATTTCTAAAAGTTAAAGGTGAGTTGTTTTAAAAACATGATGGAGTTTTCCTTCTTATAAGTTCGGGATTCGAACTTGAAGGAGGGAGGAATGTTATAAAAGGAAGACCAACTAAATGGTTGGTCTAAGTTAAAAAGTTTAAAAATTGACACGAAAAAATCAGATCGTCAATAGATCTCAGAAAGAGGAGACAAGAACACAGGTAACAACAGGTACATCAAGCTTTGTCATAGGAAATCTGCGGGATCGACTCGTGCAAGTTGAAGGAGATCCATGAGGGGTTGGCCAGAAAGACGAGTAACGGGTTTACGGAAGGAAACAGTCATCTGGAGCAACGAAGTGGGTCGACCGAGATTTGTATTTGAAGGAGAATCCAACGAGGAACAAAAGCAGGGTTTGATGTTACTAGGTGCAGTTTAAAGACCGGGCTGTTTGTAAGTTGTGTTTTTATTAGTATAATAATTGAAATTGGAATTGATACAGGGTTTGATGTTACTAGGTGCAGTTAAAAGTCGGACTGTTCGTAAGTTGTGTTTTTATTAGTATAATAATTGAAATTTAATGACTGTTCTTCGGATAGATTTGGTGTTATATTTTTTTTAACAATTGAATTTTTTACAAAGTTGAAGTGAGATGGAAAGGCATTTTATTATTTTAAGTTGTGTGCAAATATATATTAGAAAACGAATTGCGTATATTTTAACTCCTTCTCCATATTGTTGCAAGTATAAGGGTGATAATAAGGTTATAGCATTGAAAGAAAAGAAAACAAACAACGAAATAATGAGAATCCGCAACAAAAAATATATATATATAATATATATATATATATATACTATATATATATATATATATATATATATTATATTATAATATATATATATATATATATATATATATACTATATATATAATATTAATATATATTTTAGTTATATATATATATTACTTACTGCTTACTATATAATATATATATATATATATATA
Source organism: Trachelipus rathkii (assembly GCA_015478945.1). NCBI lineage: Eukaryota > Metazoa > Arthropoda > Malacostraca > Isopoda > Trachelipodidae > Trachelipus > Trachelipus rathkii. The sequence goes on from JABUQX010042645.1 coordinate 3,509, forward strand.
TATATATATAATATATATATATAAATATTTATATATATATATATATATATAAATATATATATATATATATATATATATATATATCATTTGGCAATTCCTGCCTAATGATTGGACGCCATGCAATGCTGCGAAACTAAAAAGCTAAAAAAATGTTTATCCTTTGAAACTATAAATACGCATAAATTACATTTAATATAATATATATATATAATATAATAATATATATAATATATATATATATATTAATATATATATATTATATATATATTTATATATTATATAGTATATATATATATATATACTATATATATATATAAATATAAAAATAAATTTAATTCGATTAAAATAATAAAACTTTTTTAAATTTTACGGAAGGTTTACTTGAACATGAAATCTATTCCTGGTCATTTTGCAAAATTCTTCTATTATTAAATTATAAAAATGTCTTGTATTTTCCATGTTTCTTCAATATAATTTTTTTCTATCGATATTAGGGAAAGATTGGACAATTCTTACTTTCATTTGAGAGTTTTCTCAAATATGTTTTAGTTCTCTTGAGAGCTGAAAATGAGCGTTCAAACACTTCGCGCACTGCGATATTGTGTAGTTAGATGTTAAAATTATCAGTCTTAAAGAGTTCGCTATAAGACATTCTTTGGAAATTCTATTCTTCTAATAAATACTTAAGGATTTTGTTCAACATTATCTGTAGCAAAAATTTTGTTTTTGAGTATGCAATACACAATTCAGATCGCCAAACGTGGTAAAGTCAAAGTTAAGAACGGTTTATTTATTAAGGATTGAAAAGCCCTTTTTGAGGAAAACTATATCAGTATGATTTAAAATTTTTCCATTCAAAAGTTGGTACAAATTCAAATTATTTAAAAAGACATAAAACGTTCTTTCATTTGAACAATAATGTTATCAAATGTTTGATTATATAACTGTGTATTAAACGTTTCAGGTGATAACCTCGCTTTTTTCCTTAATAAAAGTGAACCACATTTCTCTTTTATTTTATTAAAAGTCTCCTCAAATTTAATGTTTTTAAGTTGTTCAATCTTCTTTATAGTGTCTTCGATAATAATTCGAGCGCATGTAAAATACCATAGATTTCGTTTGTAAAAGATTAAAAAGGTATTCAGTAAATCGAAATATTAGAGAAAATGTCTCTAACAAAAAAATAAACTGAAAACTTCATAGCTGCAAGCAAGCCTCTTGCTTCATTTTCTGTATTTCCATCAAATTGTTTTGGATTATCAAGAATAAAATTAAAAAGATTAAGAATATATTCTATAGTTTCTTTTACTCTTTCAACGAGTCGTGATGAATAATTCCACTGACTTTTAGTCAATTTTATAATATATAACTATATATAATATTATATATAATATATATATATATATTATATATATATACTATATATATATATATATATATAAATATATATATAATATATATATATATAATATTAAAACTGAAATGCGTAGTGATGAATAAAGGCGTTATGTGAAAAAAAGCCACTAAATTTAAACCTTATTCACTTATGATTTAAGATCTAAATACATTAATTTTTCTCCCTTGCTAAAAGCAGAAAAATAACTCTGGTTTAAAGGCATAATGATAAAAAAAAAAGTAAGTAAATTAGCCCGTATTTAGTCGTGCGATAAGGCCTATTATTGAATAAAATTGTTTTCCCAATCGATAAGCAATTGTCATTCTCATTTGCATTGCATTTTTGGCCATATTTACTAATAGAATAAGGGCTTTTTCTTTTAGAAGCGGATTTTTTTCTGAAGTCCTTGCATTCAAAGGCATATAAAATTTACTATTATAAAATATTTATAATATTTAATATTAGGCCTATATTATTTTCATCCTACCAAAGTATACATGATGTAATAATTATTTTTTTACTTAATGTACGTACGCATTCATTGCATGCTTTGCATTCATGCGAGAAATATTGACGAGATATATATATATTTATTATATATATTTATATATTTTATATATAATAGTACTAGTATATATATATATATATATATATATATATATATACTATATAGTATATATATATTATATATATATATTATATATATATATTCATTAATTTTTATAAAATTCAAAGATGGCGGCGTTTAATGATATCCTGTAGTTAACTGAGGATGGGAGAGGTAAAAGGGGGAAAGAGTTATAGAAACGATTTTCTCGAAGGGAGTGTTTTGTGTTTTTTGTTTCTGGAAGTAGTAAAAATTGACAATTTGTTATCTAACTTATTAATGAATGAAAATTGGTCCAAAAAAAAAAAGCTCCTCAAAAAAATACATTAGAAGTTTTGTTGAACCAACAACAAAAATTGTCCATGTTTATAATTTTTTTTTTTTTTTTTTGACTGCTTCTTGCTCTTTTTTTACACTTCCTTGATTGTAGGAGTAGGATTAATGTATGTTTTAAATTTAGTCTCACATTTTTAGTTTTTTTTTGTTATTTCCTTTTAATGTTTTATGCTTTTAACGTTTTATTTTTTTTTTTTTTTTTAAATGTGGGTTTACTTCATGGGTTTATAAAAAAAATTGCCAGTTTTAGAATATATATATATATATATATATATATAATATATATATATATACTAATATATATAATATATATATATATATATATATATATATCAGAATATATATAATATATATATATATATATATATATCATATATATATATATATATAATAATTATATATATTAGATATATATATATATATATATATATATATATATTATATATTATAGATATAATTTATATATATATATATTAATAAATATATATATTAAATATATATATATATATATATATATATATATATATATAAGTATATTAATATATATATATATATATATTATAATATATATATTATATATATATATATATATAGAATATATATATATATAATATATTATATATATATATATATATAATGTTCACCTCAAAAACATAGGAACTAATGCTTTCCCAACCCTTACGCAAATATTTAAGGTTTCATTACAAAACACTCCACCACCTTTATGAAAGCATGCAGATATAATACCAATATTAAAACCAAACAAACCTAATAAAGGCCTATTAAAACCTATTTAAACCTATTAAAACCTAATAACCCAGCTTCGTACAAACCTATTTCATGACTGTCAACAATATACAAAGTATTTGATATATTAATCCTCCTTAGAGCTTCCCTTGTTGTCTGTCTATCAGATCACAAAGTTTTTTTTTTTTTTTTTTTTTTTTTTTTTTTTAAAAGTAATCTACTAACTCTTCTATCTTATCTAACCCAATACATTCTCAAAGGTTTTAACCAAACTTTCCCCCTTAGATACATTTGATACAGTCCCGTGACACTTTTTAATAGACAAGGTATTAAACATAGACATAACCATCAAAGATGAAAAAATGAAAACATCCCTATCCGATTTCACACCTATTGACATCCAAAGACACCACTCCTCCCGTTTATACAAATTATATAATGGAATTCCCCAGGGAGCTAATTTTCAAATACACTCTTTAACTTTTATGCAAAGGACCTTCTTCACCCACTTTCCCTTCCATTTAGTGAAGGGTCGTTCAATTCTATGAACTATTGTAGGTATTTTATAGGTAAGTTAAACAGAAACAGAGTTATTAGAACAGGTTTAGAATCTTATCTCATCTTGGTTCGAATTTATGAAGGCTCATAATGTTTGTTTTATTTATTTATTTATTTTTTTTTGTATTTTCTTCAGTGAATTTTCCTTAATTAATTTTGCAAAGGAACTGGCTTAAGAAATTTTCATTCCTCAATTAATGTACTACCAAGTACCCCTGTTCAACGAATTTCATTATATCACTCGAAATTAATTATAGCTTATTAAAGCTTAATAATCAGTTTTCTATTAGTAATTGGATCTTCAGCTTTGATATATCCTCCCTTATGGACGTACCTCTTGTGCATAATAAGATCCCAGATACCATATTCAAATAATAACTACGGAAAGTACATTTTTGTATTTATATGCTCTGTATTTTCCACTACTAATGTTTGATCTATTTTTTTGGACCTAATTCTTCTACGTTAGACTTTTCGTAAAAATGCACTGAGTTTGACACCCTTTGAGGGAACCCTTTAATTTCATTCAGAAAACTATCAGATGTCTTGCGTTTTATATAAATCTAGACTCTTGAATACTCCTTTAGCTCGTTTTTTTTTATCTTCTCAAAACTGTACTTCCAACAACCTCTGCCTTTGGCAGAGGCTTTTGAAGTCTTTATTAATTAAAAAGGAACCAATTCTTTGCGAAATTGCTACTTTCAGCTTTGAGAATTATACATGCACGGTAGTTATTTCCAGCCTCAAATCTGTACTACTTGATTCTCTTATTCGAAACTAAGAATGTTGCCCCTCGTTTGAAAGCTAGTTACTATTTGTATGCTGTGATACGCAGGAAATTCCCACCTGTGTTCAATGATGAGTCCTAGTGTGATTTTTTTTGTTTTTTAATTCTAGTTTTTAATATGAACTTGGGCTGTAATCTTAGACTACTTCAGAATTTACATTCTGAGCACTGATTCATCTTGTTTATAATTTATTCATTCTTTGGGGTATTAAACGACATCATATATTTGTATACAAAGAGCCTCTGCTCCTTTTTTTCCAGCAATTATACAAACTTTTACAATGAAAGACGTTTTATTTTGGCTGGGTCCTTTTCAAGTATAATTTCGAGGCAATATAAATTCTAATAGAGAAGCAAAGACTTCCATATTGCCTCATATATTATGTATATTTCTTCTTTATAACTCTCAATCTCTTTAGGAATGGGATGCTTCCTTCGATTTATCAACCTTTGTGACGTCATGGTTTTTTAAACCTATGGATGTTATTCTAATTATAATTAAATAGTCAACCCAAACTTTGACTCGAACCGAAACTATTAAAATGAAGTCATTATTTCATCAATCGACAAAGTTATCTATCATGTTAAGGATTGGCCACTCCAACCTAGCCAATAATTATCTCCAAAGTGCACTTTGTCATGTAAATAAATTTTTGTTGATTCCTCATTTATTTTTATTGTGTTCTGTCTTTTAGTTGCTCCCCACGGATGAAGTTTAACACGTCTTCCTTTCGCACCTCTCCGACAAAGTCTTTAGTTGTATTGTTACCGGGCCAACACAGTTCTTTTCTGTTAGAGATCTAAGCTACGAAGCAATATAAAAACGAAGGAATTTTCACATTAAATAAGCAATTTATAATCGCAGTTTAAAATTCCTACACTTTAACATCAATAAAAGCATTTAAACTACAATCCTAATCTGATCTAACTATACTAAATCAATAAAAATTTACATTACAATTTATATACAATATTAAATCGAACACTACATTTACCCATTGTATCGCTTAGAAAAATGAAGCTGAATAATCTCTTCAAGTAACATTAAAATTTACATTACCAAAATATATACAATATTAAATCAGTCGCGAAGACAACTTATCATATCCGTTATAATCACTTCCTGCATCTATACTCCAATTAGCATGTGATCGAAATGACGGTATATTAATCAATTGCTTAGGGGAAAGTAAAGCATGTCAACCTCAGCCCAATTATTCATCCCGCCATCAATTCCTGGACATCATTAAACTCGAGACGATGACAGAGTGATATTATTAAATCTACATGTCCCCGACTGAAACTCTGAGTAACAGAGAAAAACTATATAACTTGCACATTGGCTTCCAGATACACCCCAGCGATCGCAATGTCTTGGATTTCACACACGAGTGACAAAAATCTCCGTCCTTGGAGCAGTTTAATAAGCTCGGATCATTCCTCAAAAAAATGTCGGATTCATCCTTATGAGGAAACTGAAGCACGCTAAGACAGGATGTAACAGCGAAAAACTGAATTATATCATGAAGTCGTTGCTCCGAGAGATCAATTCATATGAGTCGAGGTTTTGGCTATCTAGCTCCACAACATCAGAGATGTTTTGCCTTATATGATAAATCTTGTATATCAATAAGACTTCAGCCTATTTTAGATAAGCTTTCCTACCTCTTTGCGATAGTCTACACCTGCGTTCTGATTCTCAAGTCATGTTGCCCACTACTACGAAAATATAACATACTTCAGATAGCAAATGAAGTTGGTAACATTTTCTATACAAAAATGAGTACACATACAAATTAATATTTAATTTCTAATACCTAAAAGGTGAAATATTATAGATAACGTTTTGAGAACAATCACGAGTCAATGGTCATGAAAAGTAGTATAACATATAGCTAGCTGATTAATAAATAATATTCTCTATATCGAATACTCTCACACCTTTCCACTGCGCCAGAGGTTACTTCACCTGTGAACTATTCATGCTCATATAGCGAGCCTGAAATACTGGCTGTGATTTTTTACCCACATTTTGCGATTCTGCTAAATTCATCCTATTTTTGTGATTTGGGGTCTTGAGAATTTAAAATGCCATTATAAACTCTTTACTTTTTTGCGTGAGAATACTCACTCGCTGACACAGACACAGATTAACACCTCCTACTGAATTATCAAACTGCGTTGAGGGAGACACTTCAGAGAATCAGCTTATTGGCGAGAACTACTTTGCTCTTTTTGGTTTTCCCCTGTTTGTCTTTCCTAATTCCGAAAGAGAAACCTATACTCACTATCATCACACAACTTAATACCAGCAGCCACAGTTCACTGCAGTTATGCACCTGAATAAAATCAAGAATAAGAAAAGTTAATTTTTCTCATGAAATAAAACTTCGTCGACTATACAATAATTAGATTAGTTAATTAAGTTTGTGTTTACCTCTCTTCCTATGGCATTTGACTCACCTTATTAATTGGTCAACTATTATTCTCATTCCCCATTTTCGAGTAAAAATTATTTCACCTAAGAAGCACACTTTACCATTTATTTATATTAGAAGAATTCAAGCATTCATTTAGTTCTTCCCAAAACATCTTTCTTACATCTTATGCATTTACGGGGGTACATGCACTTATTAAATATCCAGTTTTCAATCAGGCAGGAGGATATATTCTTGTCACACATCGCGATAACAATGTTGAGAAGCTCGCGAGTGAGTTCCATAATGGCCACCTACTACAGTTGATAAAAGCCTTGTTAGTGATTTTATTTTTTATTCACTGTTAAACCGTGCATTAGTAGTAGTAGCCATTTAGTCTAACAATCTTTGTGGTATGAATTATGTTTTTTGTTTTGTTTTTAATTTTATTTCCTTTGAATCGTTTCAGAATTTTTATCAACTTTCTTATTTTACATTTAAAATTTATCTGTTGGATCGAAAAGTTTTTAATCGTAATCACGATAGCACTAACGTTTTATCTTAATTTTAGGGTAAATTAATAATGAAATATTTGCTTACAAATAAAGGCATAATAGGGTTAGTAAATAAGAGGGAGATACAGCAATCTTTCCGAAAATTCATGAATGAAAAGGAGAAATATATTTATATTAATAACACACTTTACGTATTACTTACTCTCACATTTCGACACTTGATGATGTAAGCCCATGTAGTGTACCACTATATATATATATACCTATATATTATCTTTATTACACTCTAATTATAATATATTACCCTTAGTATGTTTATATCTTTAAAAGCTATATTGACATATGAAAAATATTATTACATACAATATATTACAATATATTAATTTGATTAAGGAGCTTTTATATTGAGAGAGAAATGTTAACACTCAAACTTATCAGGCAAATTTCAAGTCGTCGTTAATTCATTAATTGCTGTTTATGTTATTTATTATTGAGCATGCGGAGTCATAACAAATCTGAATTCAATTATATTATCCAGAAGTAATTTATCGAACCAATGCATGAATTGTCCTCCAGTAACGAAATAAATTATATATTTTATATTATTTCTCTCTTTAATTATATATTACTCTATCTCTCTCTCTCTCCTCTCTCCTCTCTCTATCTATCTATCTCCTCATCTCTGATCTAATATCATTATATTTATAATATATATCTATATATCTATGCGGCTGTTATCACCTCACAAATTGATCTCTTTCTACGATACTCTTTCTGGTTCCTCACACTGTCTTCATCTCTTCTATATCGCAATAATTAAAATCTATCTCATCTCTAATCTAAAGTTCTTAACTTATTTGATGAGGCTAATAGCCATTCAGTCTATAAGAATCACACTCTTAAATGTTAATTTTCATTACTATCTCTACTCTCCATCTGGTTCTGCGTACCTCTTAAGCATGGCATTCTTCTGATGCATTATTCTCTCTTCTCTTTCGGCAGTTTAATCTTATTAATCTCAAAAACATCTCTAATAAGGCCTCTAGTCACTAAAAGTCTATCATCTCATTAGTTTAAATAATAAGTTACGATATGTTATATTTCTTTCCTTTATTAATGAGAGAAGAATTGTCCATTTTCATTAGTAATATTTAATGTGTAATCATAAGCAATTTGTGTGATACGAATACTATTAATAAGTTGGCAAAATTTATATCAATTATTAATTATTAATATCAATTAATTTCCTAATCTACCTTCTAGCTTGTAAATAATTTATTTCTACTTCTTTCTCTCTCCATTTCTTCCCTCTGTCACGATCCTTCTCTCTCCCTGCGCACCTACTCCGCTTAGGTCCGCACTTACTCTTTCTCTGTAGTCTCCGCTCGGATTCTCTTAGCTCGTGCAACTTCTTGCGTCCGTCACCTAGTCTCCGGACCTAGCGGACTAAAGAGCGGAATTGACCACTATGATATATTATATATATATATATATATATATATTATATATATATATATAAATATATATATATATAAATATATATGTATAAATATAAGATATATAATAAATATATATAATAATAAATATTTAGAAATATATATATATATATAATATATGATATATATATATATAATATAATATATATATATATATCATATATATATATATATATATATATATATATATATATATATATATATAATATATATGCCACAAACATCTTTCTTATTTCTTGCTTCATTAGTTGGAACAAATTTCTTTCGTTAAAATCTCATCAAATCAACTTCATCTCTCTCTCTTCTCTTTTTCATTTTCTACTCTATATTTTTGCTTTTAACCTCTCTTTTTTCTCCTCCCTCTGTTTTTTTAAGCATCTACTGGTTCTAATCTGTTTCAAATATTTTTCGAAATGCTATTTTTTCTCTTTCTCTTTCTCTTCTTATTACTTTCATCTTTTTTAATCTATTCCTCATATTTATTCTCTCTTCGTACGTTGATGAAATAAATTCGACTCTAGTCTTACAATTTATAAACTGTTTTACCCCATATCACTACAAATTTAATGATATAGTGGTATGAGGGATAATAATTAATATATATTATAGTCGGTTAAAAGAGTACCCTTCCTATGTGTTCTGTTTTCGAGTTTCGATAGTTAATTAGTAAAATACAAACTAGATATAATTGAATAGATAAGTTTAAAGATAAATGTATAAACTCGAATCTACGACCTGAATACAATCTGATATCACCAAGGGAAGACGAGAGAGAACGGGTTTATGCGAATGGGAGTCTCCCAAATTGCTCCATTTATACATTCTAGTATTTGACAAAATGTTATTATTTATTATATTATTCTATTATTTATTATTTATTTTAATTAATCTATTTTATTATATTAGTAAAATAAAATGAAAAAAAGAATGAGTTATAATAAATTATTATTATTATTTATTTTAATTAATTTATTATATAATACTAATTTGTGTTCAATCCTAGAACTTCCTACTGTGTAATAATACGTAAGAAATTTAGTCTCCTTTGATGATATATTTGATTCTATCTTGTAATTGAGAACATCTCAGTTGTATGGGGCGTACCCCGCTCAAGCTATGTTCTCTAATTTTTATATAAATGATATAAAATAACTAGTATTTGCATCAACCCTTCTATTCCGCGTATGAAATTTTTAGTGTAACTTGCGACACACTTGCGCTTGTAATATTTCGCTCTAACTTGGTGTGATGATAAATTACCACGCGACGCGAATTACTTAAAATTTCACACTTTTCTTTTCGCATTCTTATAATACACTGAATTATTATCCGATTATCCTAAGAATATTCTACCTGATTTATTTGAGTAACTTCATCAGCTTTTAAAGTGCTCGAAAATGTTGAATAAGAATAAAGCTTCAAGTGTATTTCTTGACACTTCAATAATTGGGCGTGAAAAGCCTTTTATGAAATCACGAAGACTAAAGATAGCATCAGCGTCGAACAATGTTTATTGTAATTTCTCTGTATCCTTAATGTAAGAGCATATTATTATAATTATGTTTTTCTTATATGTAGATTTTCACTTTATTATGTAATAAAGTTTTTTTTTGGTTTTTTTTGCCTTTTTAATTACTCCAGTGCTTTGTTATTATTTCGATGCACTATTTATTAATTTATTTGACTATATTGTATTTTTTTGTTATTATTTATTTTACTTATTATTATAAGTTTGAAAAGTGTATTTTTATTAGATTTAAAAATTGGTTGCTATAATTTATTTATATAATAATATTATATGAAAGGTGCTATTATTAATGTAACAAACAAGTAATTTTTTTATATAGCAGAGATCATACAATGATTGCATTTCGTTCCTTTCAAATGCAAGTAAATAGTTTTTGGCATATATTCAGTTCCATTGGTCCACTTAAAATGACTGGTAACCCAAGGGATCGAAGACGCAAAATATAATATAATATAAATATATATATATATATATATAATATATAACCTAATTATTAGCTTTCAAATAGAATTGAATACGTGTATATATAGGTATTCATTACATTAATTATCAGATCGATAAGAATATTAATTTATTCTATCTACCCTTCCCACCGCGATATATATTATTGTATTCATTATATATATATTATTATACAGTTGGGGCGGCGGAAGGGGGATAGGGGGGTGAAAATCTATAAAGTATTTAGAATCCAAAGTAATTAATTTAAAAGTTCGTAGTAGTACTCAGCATCACGAAGTACGATTATAAGATTTTTCGAGTGTTTTAATAATTAATATTAAATTGGAGTTTTATTCTTTGGGAATAATCTAATATATAGATATAAATATTTATACATTATATAATAGATTTAAATAATATTATTTGGAAGTGATACTATTCGAGTAGGAACTTAGAGTTCGTATTGATTATATTTTTTTGTATTTTTAAGTTTATTTCTTTATTATTATTTTGTCTTGTCTTATATATATATATATATATATATATGACAAGTAAATAAATAACTTATTATATTATTACATCCATGAGAAAACATTTTCCCACATCACAAATAATTTTATGTCTATATACAAATTAAATATATACTTATATAAATGTCTATATAAATGTCTAATCGCATACTTACAAATACATTGAATTATCTATATAATAACTATAATCACTTTTATATACTCTAAATAATATTGAGCATATAATAATAATAATAACATTATATATTTTAAAATAGTAAGTAAATTATTTATGTATAGTATCATTTTTACACAATTTATATGTGGTCCCAATTGTAGTGAACGTACTACTATATATATATATATATATATATCATAAATAAAAATAATATTATTTAAAAGTTTGAGTTTGAAATTAAAAGTGTTTATTATTGTCTATTCATTATACTATAAAAATGAATATATATCAGAAACTGGCGTTATTATATTTTTATTTGTAAAGATTAGTCTTCGAGAGAGTGTGAGATATACGACATTAAGACTCCCACTACCACACAGCATTTTAATCTATTTTATATTTTTCCTCACTATATGAGGTGTATTTTTTAAAATAAAAGATTAATTTGAAGTTGGATAGAAATATTTTTAAACAAAATTGCTCACAAAGTATTTTATATCACACTTATATAATTTTTTTAATTAAAATTTTTAATAAAAATTAAAAAGTTAAAAACAAAATTGCATATTTTGCCATTCTGAAAAAAAATAATATTGGAACAAATACACAATCACATAAACTAAATATAAATAAAAATTACAAATAAATTAAATTAATTATTAATATTTATTATTATTATGAAATTCTATTATTAGATTTTAAATTTTCTCATTATTTATTTATTATAGTACTATTATAACCTTTTAAAATGTAAATAATATTATTATAACGCCAACCAATAATTATTAAAATTTTAGTGGAGTAAAAAATTTGTATATAATATCACGTCAAACTTATAAAAGGAGCCTAGGAACTATGTCACTGTTACCTATACTTATATAATTATAATCGTAATATAAAATATAATCAGATAAAGAATATAATATATAATGGAATAAGACCATTCGAGTTTACTCTAATTATTGTCAATGGTCCTTGATACCTTTCTTTAATATATAGTATAGAGGTATGTGGCAGTTTTCTATTGAATAATATTTTTATATGTATCGAATGAGTTCATAGAATTTGAATCTGATATTAGTAAATATTATAAATATTTATATATATGCTATCATTTTAAGATGGTATTTTATGCAATATTATAATACATATAAATTATAATGATGAAATAAATGCTATAATGTGAGAGATAGTAGTAGATTTTATTATTATATATAATAAGAGAAAAACGTAAGTATATATATATATATTTTAAATAAAAACTTATATACTTATTAAAACTGTGAAGCTCTATTATTAATTTAAAAATGATAAATCTTTAAAGAATATTTACTCAATTTTAAAATTGTGATTTAAGAATTAAACTATTTGGTAAATATAATTAGAATAATTTAAGATTTCATACAAATAATATTAATATTGGTACGTAATAATAATATTAAAATGAATTGTTTATTTTTGATGTTTTTCTTAGCTAATCATACAGTTATATCATACATATATATATATAAATAAACCTATAACATTAACTCCATTCAAGACCCGACAAGAAACAAAAAAAGTAGTGATATAGGCAGAATAAATAAAAAAACATGAAAACTACTATATATAATATACACTATCCAAGCTCATACTGATTATTAGAGGCTCAATAATAGTCTCTCATAGGTGAGTATATACGAGCAAGATTAGTGAGGTACTTTTAAAAAAAGAGGGGAAAATAAATATTAAAATTATATATCTAATGATTGGAAAACAACAGTGATATATAAATGGAGTTAATCAAATATAGGAGTATTCCTAATCAAGAAAAATCAGAAGTATAGCCTGGAAAGAGGCACTAAACAACGACACATAGTCTGGGGTTTTTCAAATATTCTGCGCGAGAGTACCATATCCCAAGTGTATTCATTCCAGGCTGACGACGCGGAAAGAAATGGTAACCATATATACCTTGAGTAGATATCAGTAATATAGAGACTAACGCTAATAAAATGAGGTTGTTGAGTAAATGCGAGATGGATAACTGTTACCTCCCGAGCATACGCACTAGACTGTAGTCAATCTATATTATAGATAAAATGAAGATGTGGCGTACATAACTTACGTATTATACGTAATATCACAGAGAATAATAATAAGGAGATAGAATAGGTTACATAATGAGATAAGAGAGAAAGTTTGTTAAAAAATGTGGTAAAGAGTTTAGATGAGGGGTGAGGGATGGTTTATGTATTTAAGTACCACCTCGGTCTTTGGAAGACTATTAGAAGGCTCAAAATAGATCTAAGCGCACAAAGTCTTTCCAGATGTGACAAACTCGATAAGGGTGGAGCGTGAGTTATCGAGGGTAGGTGCAGACCCAAGAAATTGTCAACACTAATAGATAAGTGGAGAAAATCGAAACGTGAGCTCATTCCACGGTGGAGTTGTGTGGTTGGAAGAAAGGAGGTATCACAACGAAAATGAGAATTACTTGAGATGGTTTGTCAATGTGGAAAGTAGGATGGATGATATCAGTTGGTTAAGCGGATGCTATACCGGGGTGAGTATCAAGTGAAAGGAGAAATGCGAGCGGCTGGGCGGAGAGAAGGGGATCTGTTATATGAGAAAAAGCGTAGAAAACTGTCTGAGATGCAGAATGGAAGGAGAAATGCACTTCCTCATGAGGCACAACCTGATGAAATCCATGAGTTGATATGCAGCGCAGAGACCGTAGGAGTAACTATTGGAGGGCCCTTATAGAAGTGAAATCGGCGGGTTTTGTGTTAGGGAGTATGGGCAATCCTAGCTTTGCTACCAGGGATTGTAAAACCTACAACATATTGACGAAGAGGATTACCCCAAGTAGAACAATTGAGGTTTCTAGGTTCGAGAGTGCTAACTGCACATTTTGTGTTAATAGTCCTACCAAGGGGTGAGGTACGTGGTAGAAGATCGTCGAAAGTGTAATTCTATGGATAAATGGTCATTGGGAGATGGTAAAGAAAGATTTATGGTTTCTTCAACTGGATTTGGAAGTTGTTTATCAAAGTGTTTACGTTTAGACTATCAAAGAGGAAAGTGTGTAACATCAATGGTGTTATGTTAATTTCGCAAGAATACATTAAATCGGAAAGCCTGTAAGAGAGGCAACTGCTAGGTGCAGACAAAGATGCACGCGTAACCATTTGTTGATACTATGGAGTAGAAGAAAGAATGGAGAAGTTGACGTGATCATCGAGGCATAAGCTAGGGTGGAACTTCATTGCAGGGTTTTGAAGTGACAGCTGAGCAGGAATGTCGGATGATGAAAAGTTAGGCTATATACAACACAGTTGGACCACGAGATATCTAAACACACGGAACCTTGGCGAACACAATCACAATGTTGGAATAATATATACAGTGAAAAAGGAAGGATAATAATGAACAAACACGAGCACACAAAGACAGAAATGCACTTCACACACTACATATATCAAACATACAACTTTGGTGCTGATATGAAAAAGTATATGATCGCGCGGTAGGCGAGAGAAAAACTAGGACGTATCGACCGACATGTATAGTAACCACCCCGAAGGTAAAGGGAGTGACCAACTCCAAGAGGACGAGTGTAGCGTTAATGAGAGGGAGGCGAGGTATGAACGGCTCGCGGTTGGGCCATATAAATAAAGCATGGGCACGCACAAAATACTCTGCCCTCGGTTCAAAAGCTTCATGGGTAGGTCCTAATGGTCAGACGGCGACGCCAACAACACGCACCAAAACGACACACGAAGAAAGAACACATGGAGAACCGCCATAACATTCCCTAAGAAGAGACAAGACATTAAAATCAGATAAAAAATACGAAATTTATGAGCCCAGGCACATCGGAAGACCCTGGGCCGGCCCTTCCAAGCATTTGACCCCTCTGAGTGTCAAGCTAAGCCAAGGTTAGAGAGAGGTTGGAAGTAGGGCAACAAGAGGAGATACACGGCGGATACTGGAGACAATTCACAGCGATCAAATGCCAAGCCTATCTCCTTACAAGTAAACGAGGAAAGAATTCGAGATGTTATGATAGAAAGAGATCCGAGAAACAGAAGGACCTTTTCATAAAGTAAATTTTAGAGCACTTAGTGCTAGGGTATGAGAGTTGCCAATTAACCGACCCAAGTCGAGAGCCCATAACAAAGGACGAGATTAGTTTGAAGGATGAATCCAGAGCGGCTAATCTTCTGTACACGCCAAACGCATGGCGATCGGATATAGAACATAAAGTAGCGACAGTATTGTTACCCAGCACACGAGGAACCAGGTAATGTATTAGTATCTTAGACATACGACAGTAGAAGTTGTACACGAAATAGACATCTAGCCCTCGCCACTGCATCAGAAGCGGAGACACAAAAGCGTACCCTTACAAAAACATAAAAAGAGACACTTCGGGAGGAGGGAGTGCACATTAAACAGCTAGGCAAAAGACTTTTGCTTTGGCGTGCCTTGGCGTTCTAGATACTCTACATCATATATCAGTGACACGACGATCATGTCGTGAAATTCACTAAATAGAAATTTCCAAAAAATAAAAGACGATACCATCAGATTTTCCTGAGAGAGAGGAGAGAGAGAGGAGAGCGAGAATGCGCAGAATATCGAAGTAGAAGTATATAGAAATATAGAATTTGAAAAGAAGCAAAAGTAGTAAAAGGGCTGAAGAGATTGACGCTTAAAGGTGGTACAACAGAAGGAGAGGTTAGTTACAGGGCCATCAGAGCGAATAAGAGGAGGAAACACCAGGCGCGAAGACTAAGTAGAAATGGTTGCTATAGAGATATCTGTTTTTTTATTGGACCAATAAAGTATAGGTACCAGAAGGAATTTTTAATCGGAAAATCTCACTAAAGAAACGACTCGAAGCAAAGCAACTAATTGATAATAGTGTCTATAAATTGTTACAACCTTTCTATTTAAGAGAGAAAAAAAGCGTGATCGAAGCATTCAGCATGTCGAATATAGTCAATTCTGAAGGGAACTCGATATAACCTAAACGATTGCACGGAAAAGCAGATGAAAATCACTCAAAGAGTGATTGGAGAACGGAAGAGGGAAGTTTTTCCATGCCCTGATGGAAGTGGACAACGAATAGGACTCACCTGTCAGCATTTTTTAACTGTAATGCGAGACACAGTATGTTAATTGGAGGGAAGAACGTATGACTAAACCATACAGAAAGCAAACCATGTGAGAGATTAAGAGGAGAAAAAAGATTTAGTCGAAAAAGATGTAAGGATACGTGAAGAGGGCCTTGTTACATGTGAAATGAAAAATATTCTCCCATCGGCGATTACCGGACCATCCCACGACTTTCTTCAGTGGCGATGTACCATACAATCGGATTCGGGACAGATAGACCTCTCGATACAAAAGCAGGATTCATTCCAAGAGTAGTTTAGCAAAATGTAGTAATCCAAAATTAGCCCTATATATATATATATAATTATATATAATAATATATATATAATTACAGGTCAGTACGAAGCAAATGGTTATATACTATATAATAACACTTTTTATATAATATATATGATATAATAATAAATAATTAAAGTAACCAGTGAATATCCAAAGAGATAAAAACGTAAGGTCTACATACTACTACTCTATTAATGATAAGAAATTTGAATTATAATAAATAAGGGAATAGTACAATTAAAGAGTAGTTTTATCTTTTGTAAGTTATAGAATTTATAAATTTTAAAAATTTCAGCCTAGAAGAAAATATAATAGTAAAAATATAAGAAATAAGAACATATAACCTATAAAGAAATTAAACAAGATGACTACAGTAAAAATATGTTTATGAGAAAAGGAGGGATAATTTAAAGTAACAGAAACTGACCCTAGCATGAACACGATATATGGAAAACCCAGAAAAAATAACATCAAATTATCAAAGCAAAGAATGTACGACAGTATGAGACAGCAAAACTGTGGAACAGGCTATACAAATGAGAGGAGTTAGCGCGAAATGAAATATTATACGAAAAATGATGTGTTCCGATATCCATAGGGTGGGTACTATTAGGCTTATATACATAATTCCTAAATAGTGTGTAAAATGAGGTACACCAAAGGAGAAATCAAGAGGAGGATTTAGGAGGAATAATGTAGTAAATTAGTAGGGGATGAAAATAATAATCTTTATATTATCAGATGATGAAGTGGAAACAAATTCAGATGAGGAATATGAAATTGAAGGAAGAAAAGATGAGAAAATGAAAGAATTGAGTAATTATATATTATATATAAATTATACAATAAAATTACAACTACAAGAATAAACTAAAATATAACAATGACGAGTAAGGTGTACATTTCACTAATATGTAGGTTTAGTAAATAATTTTATTACCCTAAATGATTTCAATTACTTATTGAATATATCAACTAGGAATATATGACAAAAAAAATGGATTTTAAAGGTGCAATGATTTAATTTTTTCTACCATCCTATATAAATTAAATATATACAGGAATTGCCTATAGACAGAATGCTATTCACCCTGAGTATTTATACCACCAAATTAATGTGTAAATATCACTGAAAAATACCGTATACTTATTAATTTAATTGTACTAGACTGACTTAATAATCTAAATATAGTCAGGGAACACTTCATTAAAAACTTTAAAATACCAAAGGAAACTATAAAAACAATAATATAAGTAAACTTAACTAAAAGAGAAATAAAACACCTACTGGAAAATCAAGTAATATGGGATAGAAGTATATAATTAAGATAATACACTATAGAAAAGAAACCTATAATCATATTGCAATATAGGTATCTATGCATTATCCCAAATAAATATGGTAGAGTTAGCTTATAGTCACACCTAACCTAACAAAAAGAAAAGTTAGTCAATGAGTAAATTTAACTATATAGAGAGAGGGGGAAAATGGAGGGTGAGCCCCAACAGACAGCCCGTGATAGTAGCACCGTACACCAATTATAAAAGGTTCAGCAAGAGAGACGGATAATACTAGCTGCAATGTTTAAAAAAAAAATATGACAAAAGCGCCAAATCCTGAAAATAAACCAGAATAAAAGTAATAATAACAGTATAATATGGAGAATATATTATAGAAGAGGACTATAAGAGGACAAAGATAATATGGAGGAGCCTTGGAAAAATAAATAGGATTTAAGTGGATATAGTGTTGTAGTAGTGTGTGGTATAAAGTAAAAGTAGTAGTGAAGGTGCTTCTATTTTTGGAAGTACCTTTACACCTTGTAGATTTGAGATCGATCGGGAATTTGCATGAAAAAGATTTTAAAATATGCAAATTTCTGAACTTTCCCTTTCTTTCTTCGACTCCTGAAGACGATGTGAAACCTTCGTCCTTTTAACAGCAATGATTTTTTTTCTTGTTCAGTCTGTTCCTTCAATTTCCTTGGGTCAGGCGAAATGACCCGGATAGCACGTATCTTCCATTCAAGGTTGCAGGGATAATGTAAATGGTTAAAGAATTCCCCCTAAGTAGCTTAGTATAAATAGTAAATGAAGATGATTTTTATTAATTAATACAATATAAATATAACTTGTTATATAAAAGACAATCTATCTGATAGAAATAATTTAACAGAAATAAGAATAACCTACTATAAAATGAAATACTATTCACTGATGAATGACAAAAAACTGTATTAGAATAACAGTAATTATAGTTCGATGACAATATTAATAAAACCTATCATAAGCCCATATATATTATATTACATCATATATATATATTAATAAAAACCATTATAATATATATATATATTAATATACTATAATACATTATATACTTAGGTCAATATATAGGTAGACGAACCCCCCCCCGTTCACTTGCCCAAGTTAACTGAACTAATATATAATTAATTTAATGCATAAATAGTAGTTATTGCATCTATAATAATTACAAGTTATGGAAAAAAGGTATTAATTAAATATTTAATTAACAAGTGTATATATATTATATGGAAATAGTAAGATAATATAAGGTAGTACATGATAACATATCTTGCAGTCAAGATGACTTAGGATGTTGAGGATGAAAGAGAGATTTGCACGGATTCTAAATATTACAGAGAGAGGTAAGGCATAATCAAACTAGAAGAGCGTGTACTCAAGCAATTGGGATTAAGGAAAGTAACTTAAGATCATACAAGCACATGGAGATGACCTGAGAGTCCTTAGGTCACAGAAGTTGGAAAAGAGCAATGAGAAAATTAAGTAGAAAGCAACTATGTATTCAGAAAGAAGAGGTCTCTCGACACGAGCGACCGCTCTGGAATGCGAAGAGGTATGGCGACTGAAAATAATTAAGTTAGAGAACATGTGTCCGTTGTTATTGCGCGATTAGCCATATGAGAGTAAGAAGGGAAAAGGCGAAAAGTAAAATATCGAATATTGAGAAGCATAGAAAAAATAAAAGAGGGAGGACTGTGGAATGACAAGTTCGTTTGAACAGAGGGGTAGAAGATTCCAGCAGCAAAAAACTCCATATATGGATCCCTACTCCCATCTCCTCATCCGTTTAATTAAGATATGAAGGATTGAATTAGGAAAGAGAAATAAGTAAGCCCCGCTAAGCACACTATAAATAACTATGAAATGGTTATAGAATTAATTCAATGAGAGAGAAAAAGGCAAGAAAAATATCACACCTTTTCTATATGGATAACATAAAATTATATGCTCAGAATAAAAAGGAATCGAAAAACAGGTAAGAGGTTGTAAAGCGATATTCCACAGATATATATGTATGAAATTTGGGTTAGATAAGTGTTTATTTGTAAGTCTAAAATAAGGAAGAAGAACAGAGCTGTAACACGTAATGATCAAAGAAACAGAAGAATAGTGCGGGAATGAAGAGCACACACACGACGCGAGAGTACATTACAAACTGAGCGATCGCGAATTGAAGCGAGCTTCTGTATGTATATATACGAAACGAAATCGAGCAACCCCCCACCAGTAAGCACAGAAGAGCACACACCCCCCAACGAAATGGCAATTTATGAGAGAGCACGAATTAAAAACCAAGAAAATAAAATTATCGCCTTAAGAACTCCGGCAGTCCCCGTCCTCACATACAGCGTTGGTATAATAGATTGGTTCCAACATGAGATAAATGGGATAGACGTAAAAACAAGAAAAATGTTAATGTCTTATATCTACAAAAAACCAATGCATACCAAGGATTTATGTGGCCTAGAAATGAAAGGAGGAATGGGAGTTCCACAAAATGGATGAATATATAAAACAGAATCATAGGTCTAGTAAATATTTAGGAGTGAGAAAAGTAAATTTAATGAAGAGGGTGTATGAGCACGAGATGAAATGAAACCCCCAACAACATCAAATACAAAAAAAAGAAAAGGATTACCTGAAAGGAGTAGAGATTGAGATAGAAGAATTCAGAACATGAAGAAGATGTAAAGGAAAAGAATAAAAGACCATGAAAGACAAATACAAGCAGCAGAATAAATAATGATATCACCAAATGGAAAGAGCATGTATGTGGAAAACACTTCAGAATTCTTATTTTTATTTTGAGAAGTTTAAAAAAATGTAAGAATTAAGTTTTCAGTTTGGTTTCAACCCACAAATAAAAATTTATTGTGTAACCCTTTACGCAGCGCGCATCAATACTAAGAACAAAATGAAGAGAATTAAGTTTCTGCATAAGGAGCAAAGTGAAAATAAGATTTTCAAATGGGCTACATAAAGATGGCATGATTTTTGCCTCTGATGAACAAATAGAGAATTTGAATATCTTCTCACAGTGACAGATGATGCAGGTGTTGATTCACTACTCTGATATAGTTCTCACTGTTCTGAAACGTGATGACCTTCAACAGAACTGATCTGGCTCCGATTCTACTATCTTTAAATTGTTCGGCTGTGGCTCCGTCTCTGACTCTGCCCTTGACGCCTTTATTTTCTCTTACAAATAT
>JABUQX010042645.1:30000-40201 GCA_015478945.1 Trachelipus rathkii
AGGACTAGCGAGTGAGAGGCTGAAGGTATTTGTACCAAGGGTAAACTATGAATATAATATATATATATCATCTCTATATATTATAAATAGATATAATAAATAATAAAACTATATATTATATATATATAAATAAATCTAGATTAATATAAAGCAAGGAATAACTAAATATATTATAATTATATTACGTAGTAGTAAAGCGTATATATATCTATATATATAATGGGTAAAGCCCCCACATCGATATGATCGAATTATTTTATAAAAGTTACCGATTTTTAAAAACACTTACGTATTTGAAATCAGCGTATAAAGTTATTACCAGAGTGTACAAAAACAAACACAAATAACAGAGGAGAAAAAGCCGTTTTAATGATTGTAAAACTAACGAACACCCCTAGTGACACGGCGACGGGGGTCCCCCTCTGTCCCCCATCGTCGAGCCTCTAAGAATCTATAGTTTCCATTAAACTCAATTTTTTTAGGGCGGGCTCGAGCCAATGGGACCAGAGGGGACGAAAGTCTCGCCACCGTTCGTTCCCACCTAGAGAACGAGAGATCCCCGATTCCTGATATCTACTGCGGTCTACTCTATGGGGTTCGTTGGTTTTAACATCATAAAGCGAACTTTACTAGGAGGCTTTTTTTTTTGTTTTTTTTCTTTTTTTAAGCCTAATGGAAGAATAATATAGCTTTATAACGCCTGATTCCAATATGTATGTTTAAAAATAAATCGGACAATTTAATAAAATATCGATATATTGTGGGGCTTTAACGAAAAAGACCCTATATATTGTATTAACATTAATGTGAACTATCGTTCAAAAACGTTCGCTCGAATCAAAGCATTTTTTTCTCTTTTCATTTTTTCCTTCTCCGAGCACAAACTTCACAGGAATACGAAGATTTCAACATAGTTCTCTCTAATTTGCACAACCATTGCTTTGTTGTTCATATTTTTAAAAGGAACCAAGCATTCTCTATTTTCTCTGTTACATAACTTAAATTGAACAAGAAAATATCAAATTTTCAACATAATTTTCTTTACAATATTTTCGTTACTATATGTTTATCAAACAAACAAATTATACCAATACTTCCATGTTATTTCTGAAATAAATGTATTCTATAACCTTCGTCGCAAGATATGTTTAAATACTATACAGAATAAATAATAAATCTTTTTCCAGTTATTCGAAATTTTTTATCGCAATTTTTAACGAAACAAATAAACTTAAAGAATAAATAAGTAAAAAATATATCAGAAAAGAAACAATTATATGAAATTAAAGCATTTAACTTATGAAAAAGTAGCAGAAGGTAGTTTCTAAATTGACAGCTCGCTTTACATGACTGAACAAATAGATTAAATTTATTTAATATAATTTTTATTGTACATATATTTAGAATGTAATATTTTATATACATATGTATTTAGTATATATAAAGGTAGACAATACAGCCCCCGCAAAACGTTTTAAATTTTTATTCATGACGTTTCGACCTCTGACTAAGGTCATCTTCAGAACTGTAGTTCAAAATAAAATATGATATAATAAAAATAATAATAATAATAATAATAATAATAATAATAATAATATAAAAAACCATAATCAATAATAATAATAAATATAATAAAAATAATAATAATAATATAATATAATAATATAATATAATAATAATAATAATATAATATAATAATAATAATTAATAATAATAAAATAATAATATACATAATAAATAGTAGTAGTTAGTAGTTTATAGTAGTAGTAGTAGAAGTAGGAGTGATGCAGAATTCGAGTACACTGTTAGAGCAAATTTAATTCAAAATGAAATAATTAAAAATAATATTTATACACTGAGAAATAATATAATTTAACCCCAAAAGAACAACGTACTTGTAGTAGGCTTGGCTATAAATATACTGAGCTGGTAGAAATCTAGAAATCGGTTGGTTGGTTGTAGCATGAACGAGTCCTGAGTTCCCAAATCATTCATTTATCAACCATCTACTTTTAAATGTTTCTTAAAAAATATAAAGACTCCTCATAGCGTTCAGCCCCTAAAAATCTTGCCCTTTGTCAATTCAATATTTTCAAACGCCAGACTCTCGCCCTTCTATCAATTACCCCGTTCGCACTCCTCTGAAAAGATGCCACATAATTACCAAAATACAAATGAAGCACATTCCTGTAATTCTCGGCCACACACGCGGTATAGGCATAAACAAAACAGTTATCCCTAGAACCTCATTGTACCCAATTAAACAATTATCTTGACAGCCATCTCAACAATTTTCTTCCCACACCACTTACGAGATTGTTTAATTTTCTATTTACATACATTTCATTTTTACTTCTTGCTACAACCAACCAACATAGCTTTATAATTTACAACTAACACTAATGTTAAACTCTAATCTCCGTTTCTTCTCAGTATACTTACCATAAGCAGACTAACAACAAATATGTTCTTTAGTGTCAACTACATCAAATTATTTACACATGTTAATATTTCATTATGCCTTACACATTTGCTCTTGTACTTATTATTATATTATTATTATTATTAATTATATATTATATTATTATTATTATTATATTATTATAATATACTAAATGATAATGATAAATAATATAATTATAATTATATTATTATTTTACATATTGTTATTATCATTATACATATTATATTATCATAGTGTTATTAAAAAGTTTACTATTATCAATTTTTTATGGAATAAGAAATATATAAATCCTCATGAACGCCATTATTAATTAGGGTTTTCTTAATATTATTCTAAAATTTTCATCTTTTTTGTCATGCTTTCTGAAGAGTATGTATTATAGGCAGGATTATATTGATAATTATGATTATATTAATAATTAGCCATAAGATATCAGTGCTAGTTAGCACTCCCTACCAAGAACCTGGTTCATGGTCTAGAACGTCACGGTCGATCCAAAAAAATTTTAAATATATATTCGGACCTGTCATTCCTCTACCCTTTTGTGTTACGGAAACCTCAAGAACACAATCTTTTACCTACATCTATATAAGATTACCAAATACCCATCCAGGAACAATAATCCTATATATTATAATAGCATATAGATATACCATAAATCTATATAAAAGATAATATCAATTGATGAGTAGATGAGTTCATTAATCAATTAACCATAAGAATTAAAATCCCGTCCACCTTCTCTCGTGTACACTATTAAAAGAATGGACGGTGTATTAAAATAGATCTGTGTATGCTTTATAACATTTTTATTATAGTTTGATCGCGAAGATCATAATAGATAATATTCTATTTTCGTATAATAATATCATCAATCGGCCACAGACCCTTCGAGCACATTATCGTGATAATCAAATCCAAAATATATATTTATTAGAATGACTTTCACAAGGGCGAAAGCTATATGTTTCGATATACTGTGCTAGATTTTGATCACCATTCTCTCTAATTTTTATCTTATCTGATTATTTCACTTGTGATCAAATATATTTAGCAAATTTTAGATGGATGAAAATGTCTTTGACACGCCTTATAATCTCTTAAAAGGTTACCATTAATAGGATTTATGTACAGAAAAATAATATTTTTTAAGCGTGCCAGGGACAATGCCCCGAGCGCGCCTAGCGGCTCTAATGTCGTTGGCCGAGCTAACTGTCGTCTTTCCTCCCTTTTGGGCTTCAGAAAATAGCCGGGAGGAGAAAGTACTCTTATTGGTTGTTTCAATTTTAAATAACATACAAAAAGGAATAAAAATAGTTATGTAAGCAATTTTTGTTACCGTACATAATAATACACAAAACGGTTGGAGCTTTGTTTCTACTCTCATAATAATAGCTTCACACTTACAATAAAGATTATAAAAGCATTGTTTTATCTAGTACTAGGATACTAGCCTTAGTACATATGGTGCATCCCCGGCAGGTATTATAGTCACCGAATATCCCAGCTCAATTTCTAAAAAAACATAGCAATTTTAAAAATTTTAAATCCGGAAAAATATTTCATAAAATTTATTTTTTTTTTTAGATACCTCCATTCTCTCTCTCTTTTTTTTTTTTTTTTTTTTTTTTTTTTTTTTTTTTTTTCTTGTTTAACAGCCTAGATCGCCTGCTTTAGACCAGGCACCTCTCGTATGACGTCATATTGCCTGTTGGAGAGTTCAGGAATGTTAGCTCCTCCCCACTCTCTATATAGTCTCCCTCACGAAAGTTATCTTCCTCTTTATTTCAGATAATTTTAAATATGATTTCATATTACTTTGAAAAATACATTAATTAGACGGCAAACATACAACCATTATTAAAAAATTTATCAGACCAGAATAGATCTACTCATTGACACATAAAATACACTCGTATATAACTAAATAAATAATTGTCATTATATTTTTAATCAAGGCGAATCCGAACATCCCCAAATCTAATTATCAGAACTAGAAACCGATAAATACAAATCGATTTTAAAAAGGAATCCCTCCCGCATCATTTAAAAACCCCCTAGACCGTCAAGGCAAAGGTCTGCACATATACGATTAATTTAAAATATAAATTCTAAATATACCTAAAAATATACAGTACTCTTTCTTCATAAACAGAATCATTCTTTAATTAACGGGATATCATAGAGAAAGCCCATTTTACACATACCTGTTTTTCATTACCGTAAAAATTTTTGTACCAACTAAATTTTGATCTAACTCAACTAAATAAGAAAAAAACACAGTTCCAAATTTCCTTTGTAAATGAATACTTCTATATCGTATGACCGCACATGTAAAATCCCGTTTTTACACCCTTTCTTTTAAATCTACAACTTTTACAAGTTTCAACTCTTTCCCTCCCAATTTTGGGGCTAAAGTAAAAATCAGTAGTCTGAACTGAAGCATCACTAATTTATACTTTAGTATTATTTTAATAACACAATATTCTTATAAGCTATACTGAAACTCTGAGAATAAAAAATATTTAATGTAAATACATTATTAAACAGTAAAATACATCATTATGTCACCGCATTATATAATTTTAATATACTTTTTTAATAAAGACATATTTTTTAAATTATTACTTCAATTATACTACAAAACTTTTTCTTAAAAGAAAAAAACAGCGAGAACCATGATGGGAGCCATTAGAAACTTCTCCGATCGTCCATCAAGAGCAGTGGCGGTCTTTAGGCACCAAGCAAATCTTCCTTTTGGGGTCGATGTCTGTACTAACGCTAACCTATTAGCGACACTAGCGTCTTCCCCAAGTTTTATTTAGTCAGGAAACTAGTTTTATGGCGTTATTTACTCTGTCCGTGTTGTTTCTCGCTCGCTGTTTAAAATCCAAATATTTATAATCTTAACCCTAAGCCGCGCTTCGGGTTTCAGGAAAAAATCGTTTGGATGTTGAATCAATATTAAGTTTGGTTATGTTATTGAGTTAAAGATGTTAAAAGTAAGCTTTTGGGAGATCTCAAGGGGGGGAGGAGTTCCTCTTCCTCATCCATGCCCCCATATAATAGATAAGCAGGTCGGCAACCTTTGATCTAATTCGTGTCGACGTCTTTGTTTTTTTTTTTTTTTTTCTTGAAACAGCATGGGTGATCTTTACAAAGCAAACAGATAAAAATTCATAAAAAATCGGATTTTTTTTCTTTTTTTTTTTTTTTTTTTATTTTTTTTTTTTTTTTTTTTTATTTTTTGTTTTTTTTTAACACGAACCTTTCTTCACGCTATCACTTACTGTTTTATTAGTATAAACAGATAGAATTCCAAAACTTACTTCTTTCTCATCTAATTTATAAAACAAATTTTCACTAGTTAATATTAATATTGTCCCTTTCCATTATCACCTCAAGCACACAACAACGCACTAGCGATCATCACACGACGACCACTGACACACAGTATATTATATCTATTATTATCTATTATTACTTGATCTGCCCTCTTGTATACACAAAAAGGTTGATAGTATAATCGCACCTGTCTCGTCAGAACATCTCTGGAAAGACTTACCCACAACCTAATCGCTTAGCGCGGTAGATGAGTTCACTTAATCAAATTAAACATAGAATTCAAATCCCACTCTCCTCACGGTACAACTAATTAATATACGATGGAAAGTGCTATTAAAATAGATTTTGATGCTTTTATCGCTCTGTTAATATTACAAATTTCTTTGATACTGATAATAAGGTCTTGGATCGACTCGCTAGACAGCGAAAGACTAGATTAGAATTTCATTCATATTTTGCTTATATGATCAATAAGCAGTGGTCAACATATATTGCCAACCTGCCCTATCGAAGCCCATAGCGATACGGACACCATTTCTTTCTCGTGAGTAAATCACAACCAGATAACTATATTCAAACGAGTAATTCTTGTACTATATTACGATTGACTCAATTCACTAATCCGCAAGCGGCCCGCAAAAAGGGGGCTGAGACTATCACATGTATTCGATAATACTCTATCCCAGAAACCTTGACATGCGTGAATCACACCACACCTTCCTGCCTTATCATAGAGTCATATATGCCTTAAAAGCATCGATCGAACAAGGATTACCTAAGCCATCGCCTCACGTATGAGATAAACTCTTGGAACAGTCAACGTTCGAAACACTATATAATGACTCACAAAATTCTGACGGGCACCCACCCTCTACAAACAAATATTCTGGCTTCTTTATAACCACTACGTAGCAACGAAACATTAACTAACAAACCTTATAGTCGATAAGCACCCCGGCATCCATGTATACCGATCAGCCGCATCACCACTTTTAGCGATACTATTCACCTCAGCAACAACAAAAATAAATATGATGAGCGCCAGTCCGCAGGGATAGACACATAAAATCCACGCTCCGCAGACAGAGCTGACCTATGTCGGCTTCCTCTAATACATATTCAAACGTCCGAAGCGGCCCCGAACTAACTGCCGTCTTTCCTTCGCCTTTTGCGCGCTTACAAGAAAATAGCCGGCAGAAAAAGTACCTAAACAACCATCAATTGGTCGGTGTTTTACAATTTAAATTAAGACTCCTTAAGATAAATCAAACAGAGGTGCGCAGTAATAGAACTAAAATAACTAATAAGTTTATGGTAAGCAAATTTTACCGTACATAATACAATCAGTGACTGTTCGATTTGCTCTTGTAAATAACTCCTCTCATATACTATACAACTAAGCTTTTCAAAGCCTCAAATTACAATAAAGACTAATAAAGTGCATGATCTATTTAGAAATTGAGTCACAAACATTTAAAAGATGGAGGAATACAACCCCTAGCATACCGTTAACCCGTTCTCACCATCAATAACTCAAGATAATAAATACTGAATATAATTATATAATTATATAATATCATATAATATCATATAGTATTAGCTGATAAGAATGATATATATATATGTAATATAATCATATATTTATAATATACTATATAATATATGATACTATATATATAATCATAATATTTCCATAGAAACTGACTAACTGAGTTACATTACATTATTAGAACGACTTACAACTCTAAATTCGTAGCCGTTTCATGATATAATTTGAAACAAGAACAAGTTTTTTTATCGTCATGACCAGAATAAGTTTGCAACTCTTGACAAATATTTAACAGTGTAACCCGTTACAATTTATATCGTGATCTCCACTTATAATAATCTCGCTTTGTACTCGATTAAAACGTTAAAAGCAGAAAAGAACGTTATTCGAAGAAGTAGAAAAATCGCAAAATAGAAATTTCGTGAGACAACACGTTCATATGAAAACTATTTTTAATACTCTGGAAAATAGCGCATATATATATATATTATAAAATATATATAATAAATACTACTAATATATAATATATATATTATAAATATATAATTATATATATAATCAATATTTATATATATATATATAATAATATATCATTTATAATGTATAATATTATCCCTTTAGGTAGTTATATTTTCAATTTTCTAAAATTTTATTTACAAAGAAATCATTTGATAAGGAAATTCTATTCACATTTTATATATAAGTTTAAAGAACATTAACCACAATTAAGTCTCACTTTCATCCCCTAAATCATCTTCTTCAGAGAAAATATTTTTTAAAAAGATGAAATGACTTTACTCCGACTGGGATCTCTGGCAACTTGGTTTCTATCTTATCGATGAGCGCATGTTCTCTTTAATTCATAATTTTTATTAAACCTTTCTTTATTATCTTGTCGAGTGGTTGTAGAATTTTTTAGATATTATTTGTAACGTCGTCTATATTCTACTTTCGCCCCTTTGTATATTTAGATTGGTACTATTTTTTTATTATGAAAGGATTTCAATAAACTTTCTCTTTTCCTGTAATTTTGTATGGTTTTGTATATAAGTAGGATTTATATTGGAAGGTGTGGGCCTGAAGTCTTGCTAGAGGTTTTTAACTAAATGCCGAGTTGTTTCTGTCACGGTTTAAATCATTATCAGTTGGTCTGTTATGTAGACAGAAAGGAAGCTGAAATTTTATGTAAAATTATTATTTCCCAATTACCTGCTGTGCAGATATACAATATTATTCCTGTAATCTCTGAATCTATTGTTCTGACTAATGTTATTTAGGTTCAAGCATTTTCAATCGTATGACTATAGTTTGTTTACCGTATTTCTAATTGCTTCCGGTTAATTATCCTTTGACTGATACTTTTTCTGTAAATTGTACTCGGTAATCACGATCTGAGTAGTTAACCATTGCAGTTTGAGTTATTTTAAATATTGTTTCCTTTGCCTTTTCTCAAACGCTTATTTAAGGATTTTTATTTCATGTGAAAAATTTTGCCGAAGCTATTTTTAATGTTTTTTTACTTTCCAAAATCCTAAATTGTGGAAGCTACAACAATCTAAATGCTCTTAGGAATAGGTTACTCAAAATAGCTGTTTTAGCTGATACGTCATGACAAGAAACCACATTTCACAGAACGTATTATCTGTTGGTAACATATTAGACTACTTCTGGCCATTCTGCTCTGTTCCCAGGTGAGTTGAGTAACATCTAAAGAAAATTATTTATTATTCTGATGTTTCTATGTGAAATTTGATACCGTTGTGTATTTCATTAAATAAAGTTTAAAACATTTATAACAATTTTAATTTGGTATCCAGTGCAAAGACAATCATCCACATATCCTCAACCATTTAATAGGAGGAAATTGCGTTTGTTAAATTATAGGAGGTTCTATTAATTCCATGAATATATTAGACATGATAGGTGATAAAGATGAACCCATTGAAAGTCCGGAGGCATTGTTATAAGTATGTACTTGCAAAGAAAAAAGCAGTTCTAGAGATAAGGTATTAATTTTTCGATGGTATAAAGTCTGGTAATACAAATAGGTCATTTATATGCTGTTCCACATAAATATAAAAATAACATTCAAAATTTTAAATTGTTAAATAACGATGTGACGTCAAAGCTTACGACCAAAAAATGACTAAAATTTGGTTTGAAGAAGACACCTTCGGCTTCGACGATTAAGGTGTCTACCAGGGAGTGAGTAGGTTAGAAAGCTAGCCATTTGATAAATTTTGGTTTTATACATTTATATTGAAATATTGTCGTAAAGCATATATCTTTCATGAAGTGGTATTGCATGGGTTGGTGGGGGGGGGGGGGAAATCTGAAGTGAAGGCAAAAAGCTTAAATCTCTCTCCACATGACATCTTTCCTGTGTGAACCTGATTCTTATAAGAATTATTGAATGTTGCCGCCAATTTTTAATGACGATTTTTGTTTAAGGAGCATATTCGTGGTGTCTCCAATAGAATTTTAAAGTGCTTAATTTGTATATCTCTGCGTTCATTACCACTAATAGCCCTTATCGGAATCTAGTTAAATGATATCCTCGGTTTGACTGTCAGTCCTTCAAGCTTTAAAAAACCGAGGGAGACCTGAGATGCTTAAGAAGTCTTTTTTTTGAATTTTAGTAATACTCCAACCATCATGTCACAGTTTACATTTTGGGTCTGTCGGTTAAATTTTTTCCATTACTTAAGAGCTTATATTTTTGGTTAAACCCAGCAGGGTCCTAAATTACGGGTAAGGAGCAATATTTAAAGCCAATAGCTAGTAAAAGAGTTTCTATCCTCCGGAGGTTTAAAGTCATAAGTTGGATCATATCCTCAATGTAC
>JABUQX010042646.1:0-20000 GCA_015478945.1 Trachelipus rathkii
TATATATAATTCTACATAATACATTCGAACTTCGTAAACTTTGTTTATGCTTGTTTCATAAAAAAAAAACTGTTTAATACCCAAATCCTTGAAAGTTTATGAAAAGTATGATATTTGCAAGAAAAACAAATTTGAAGACAATCAGAGTGATGTAAAAATCCATCACCTAACATACCCAGTGACCTTCTAGCCTTCTACTATCAGTTGGACAACATCAACCTAATAAGCAGTAGTACAATCTACATGCACTGATTGACGATCAAGCTGTACTATTATGATATATCAAATATACTATACAATATACAGAAGACTAAGAGTTATATAATAAATATATATATATAATAAATACATAGATATATATATTATATAGTAAATATATATAGATACTAGAAACATATATAGGATAGATAGTATATATAATTATATATATAGTATATATGACATGATATTAATTCAATAATATATATTATAAATAGGTGCAAGTGCTTAGTAATTTAATAAGACCCAAATGAAAGATAAAAGGGTCACATATAAATGTCTTAGTCTCCTTAACCATTGCTTATTTAATAATTTCGACAAAAGCAATCACAGTACTTACAGCGTAATCAATATTAATAGAACCAAATTAAAGACTCCAGGGTAGATTTCGGCTGCAGGCTGTGGGCGCTTACGTCCCAAAGTGGGGCACCATTATAGTTAGGAACTTTCAAGGAGTTGTAGTAGAAGTAGATTAACAGGAATCTTGAACTTGTTACATAAACCACTCCTTACAGGACTATTCTCTAACTATAAATATATATAAATATTATAATAATAATAATATATATAATTATATAAGTATAAGGTAATAATATAAATATAGATATAAATTATATATATAAATATATATATATATTTAAGATGATATATATATATA
The DNA here is from genome assembly GCA_015478945.1 of Trachelipus rathkii. Taxonomy (NCBI): domain Eukaryota; kingdom Metazoa; phylum Arthropoda; class Malacostraca; order Isopoda; family Trachelipodidae; genus Trachelipus; species Trachelipus rathkii. The sequence continues at coordinate 917 of JABUQX010042646.1, forward strand.
TGATATAATAATAATATCTAATATATTATTAATAATATATAGCGTACTATAGATAAGTAGCAATAATATAATAAGACCGAGAGAGAAGAGAAGACCAGAAATGAGGACGAGCACGAGAGAGAGATCTAGACTTTGTTGATTAGTTACCTAAAAGTTTGCCTTAATTTGTGGAGGAGGCCGGGCGGGGAGTCATCAACCTACCTCAGGCAAGTAGGATCCTCGGTCAAGTCAAGAGTAAATTGAGGGCCCCTACCCCAGAATTTTCCATGAACCAAATATGGTATTTAGAAAGCTTAATGTAGTATTATGTTGAATATGAAATGAAACTCTGCTTCGGGCCCTGCAAGACAGCGATGTCATCAGAATATTCTTGGCGTACCGCGTGATACGTGGGTACTACTATGATCATCATTCTTTATATACTCTGCTTGAAAGTCAAAGTACTAAAAATGACGGAACGAATTTGGAACTTATAGTACTAGTATTTTATTTATTGCTGATTTATCAGACATCACCTATCTGTTACGCAATAGGTTTGCTGTGTGTGGACGGTCTTTAAACACTTCGATTAATCGAAAGCGGTTTGACTGTCGTCCAAATGCAAAATTTAAGTGCAAAAAACTTGAGGTGTGTTAAGAAAAAACAAAAATTAAAACAATTCGAGTGCTTTTCAAAGTAGAGACACCTATAGCCGCTTTCACAGTGCCACTCCATTCTTAAACACTAACCAAGATAAACACAAATACTCCACTTCATCAAGGAGTATTTCGTGCAAATATTTTTAATTGGGGAGAAAAAAAAACTATCCAAAATGGTTCATATCGAAACAGATGAAGATTCTAAGTTCTAAACCAAAGTAATGAAACATTTGTATTCGATTTACATTTTAAATTTTAAGGCTTCTTTTTTTAGTTAAAAAAGATATATATATGCATATTTTCTGTAATTCCAACCAATAACGTTCTGGCCACGCATATTCCCAACTTTAAAACCTAATCAGGCATATGGAGTAAGACAAATAATAAGGTTCACAGGTAGTATGGGTCCCGTAAAAATTTCTAATCACAAAATTCATTTTCTGTATACTAAAAATAAAAACTTAAGTATAAATTAATTACCTCTTACGAATTACTTACTTGGCCATAATTCTTTCGATCGAAACTTATTCACCAAAATCTAGTTATATTTCTGATTGCTGTTCATTGATCTGGGACTGGCGGTCGACTCTGACATAAGTAGGGTCTACCCCAGAACGCGTTACCAGTCTTTCGTCATGAAAATGCGTATTGGAGTCTCGCATATTCAAAGAATGGGCCGCAGTTCCAGCATTGGTTCCGCCCGTTTGCGTATTCTGGACGATCCAATCTGGAGGTGAACTGTTAAAATTAAATATAATATACTTTTCTCTTTTAAAGGTCAGAACTTTTTCAGAAACTTAAATTTAAATAAAAAAAAACTTTCTCTTTGGCAAAATTTCCAAACATTCAAAAACGTTTTACAGTCGATTTTGGAACTGAGTTTTTGAATCAGTGAAAACAACTGTGATTTCCTCTTCTCTCTCTCTCTCTTTCTCTCTCTCTCTCTCATCTCTCTCTCTCGCTCTCTCTCTCTCATCTCTCTCGCTCTCTCTTACACCGGATTTAATGCGTATTTTTGAATGACTTACTCACTCAATCTCTTCTCGTTTAGAAGAAATTGGTCAGATGAAATCTGTTCCGCGCAGGTGAAGCTTACTACGAGAATGTCGATTGCCTCTGATGATGCCTTCACATAGGTAGGCTCAACGAATTCTTAAACTAGGCGCAACTAGGGAAATATTTATACATGGAGGGGGGGCGGAGACCTTGGATGCCGTTTATACTCCCACTAGCAGAATGTCAGTAAATGTTATGAAAATTTTGAACTGATGATACTAAACAAAATTTTCTGAGTGTTGGTGTGGTAAAATTGGTCTAGTCTTGGGGCGGAGGGGGCCATAAAGCCCAACACCCCCCCCGACCACAGGCCCATGTCACTCCCTTACGTAATCATGACTATTGTCATATTGACAGTGAAGTATGGCCTTTTGATTTAAAGAAAATAAAAAATAAGGGCAGTGGGACTTAAACCCTGAAGTTTATCGAGAACGATTACTAGAGGATTTTATTAAATCAAAAATATATTTCTGATATGTAGAAGTTATACTAGGCAAGAGTGAGTTTATTAAACCAAAGTTGAGAAAGAATCTGAATATTATAGTCACCTTCCTGTGTATACACTCGCATACAAATGATCATATTATAGTAAATTATAGAATCAAAAACCCCATATGAGAGAGTAGTTTTATTTGTGTAATAAAATTAAGTAATAAAGACAAAGAATATCAGATCCGTGCTCTTTATTATAGTATCATATGACAACCTATTTAAAAAGAAATATCCTTTTTTAAATGATGATGACGAATAAAGAATGAAAAAAGAAAGAAAAAAGAAATTAAAAGTGATGAAAAGAAGAGGCTTTCTTTACCTACAGCCCATTGCAAATTATTTAGATATTGAAATGCGAGTGATTAAATTAATTGTTGTACATTAGCAGTATAATGATAATCTCATGAGCTACCTAGTTATATATATAAGCGCGTAGTATATATATATATATATATCATACGAATATATTGATATATATACTATATATACATATATATAAAATATAGTATATATAAATAATATATATATAGTATAATATAATATAATATATCGATAGTAATATATATCTATAACTGAGACTAATAATAATATCATAATGTATATATGTATATATAAAATATATATAATATATATTAAATCAGACGCGAGGTATTTACAGAGGAAAAGACCACAGGAGGCCGGCCTCCTACCTAGAACAATAAAAAATAAAAGCAAAAATAAAAATTTTAATATAAAAGTACAAAATTATTATTATAGTCTGAAAGTGAATAATGTACAATGTTTATCCCTCCCCTTTTCCACCCCATTCCTAGAGGCAAGCGAGGAAGCCTTGGGGTAGGATAAATTTATTCAAAGGAATAAACATATCGATTATATCGATGAAGCAGTCAGAAGGGGCTGATTATAGCTTATAAGCGTAATATATGCCTTCGCTAATATGGTACAACAATGTTTCTTGTAATTATTATTATTTATTAAATTATTATTATTATTAATTATGATTATTATTATTATTATTTTATTATTTTATTATTATTATTATTATTATTATTATTATTATTATAAAAAATTTATATTTTCATCATTATAATTATCAAAATCATTATTATTATTATTATTATTATTATTATTATTATTATTATTATTATTATTAATAATTCATTTTAATTATCAATTATTATTATTATTATTATTATTATTATTAAATAACATTAGGTATAGTAGTATCATTATTTATTTAATTATTATTATTACTAGTATAAATTTATAATCATAAAATAACATATAGGCTATATACAGTACCTTACACAATTATATCAAATACAAATACAACTCAATGTCATTCGCTTCAATAACAGTAATAATAATAAGTAATAATAATAATACATAATCATTAAATAATAATAATAAGTAATAAGTAAATAATAATTAATAATATACATGTACAATAATATATAACAATAATAATATAATAATACATGAAAACACCAAATAACGTTCATTATAAATAAAGTGAAATCAATCAAAGTTTAATAAAAATGAAATATAATAATATTATATACAAATGTAATATAAATAAAATACTCTAATATATAATAATATAATAATAATAAGAATAATAATAATAATAATAAAGTATAAAATTATTAAAAAAAAGGTGAAAATAAATAAAGAGTTTAATAATAGTATAATAATAATAATAATATTAAATAATATAAATAATGAATAATAATCATTTAATAATAGTAATTAATCATGAAAAATAATATAATAAATAAGTAAATATAAATGAAAAATAAAATAATAATAATTAACAAAATAATGAACTAATAAATAATATTAATAATCGACTGTCTTCTAATAAATAATAATAAGTAATAATAATATAATCAAGATAAAAGGCAAAAACTTTTTAAAAAGTGAAAATAAATAAAGTTAATAAAAATAATTAAAATGTATGAAATAATAAGGGCATAATAAAAATGTGTCATCATACAAATAAATAAATAATCAAAAGCATCAATAATAATTATTCGTAAAGAAATCAAAATATAATAAGTAATTATTTATGTAATAATAATTAAATAAAAGTAAAAGATTTTACAAGAAGTGAATAAATAAATAAAAAGGCAATAATAATTTAATCATTAGTAAAATTTTTATCCTATTAATATAATTACTAATAATAATGATCGAATATGAAGATAATTAAGTAAATAATAATATTATACACAAATCAAGAATTATCAAAATTAGAAAAAGATTAATATAGTGGCAGAGGCGGAGCACCGGGTCAAATTGTCCCATCAGTACTTCAAGACAGAATGCAAAGGTGAATTCACTTCACAATTAATAATCATATCAAATTATAGTAATCAATTCCCATGAAGAGTATATATATATTATAATATATTTATATATGATATTATATTATAAATTTATATGATAATAGTATTTTTAGTTATTTATTTAGTTAATTTCTTATATAATAAAGATAGAAATAAGGATTGGAGTTTTCGCAAGAGATTAGACGAGGACAATAATATATGCTTTACACGGGGCGGGTTTAAAATACGTAGTATTCATATACCAAGTTTAATGGGCTATATCCTATGCGTATGTACTATCATAGTAGTATTATATTTATTCAAAGTTTTATATTCGGTAACGTTAGGTATAGTTATTAGCAGTATTATGAGTTATGAATATTATTTAAATTTAAGATTATGGATAGTTAATCGTAATGATATAAGCTAAGTATAATTATTTAGTTATCTACACTAATATATATATATTAATAATAGAAGATATAAAATAATAATTATATTATAATATATAGTATATTTTTATTAAATTATAGGCTATGATAATGGGCAAGTGTGTGACTCCCAAGGAGTCGAAAATAAATTCAATAATATGCTAGTGCTATTCTTTATTTTATATAATGTTTTAGGGTACAAATACATTAAATTGTATTGGTAACCTAACCTACCTAACCTAACTACCTAACTAACTTAACCTAAATTAAACCTAACCTAATGGTTTCAGGTTGCAGAACAAGGAAACCTAAGAAGATGTCCATGATATATATAGATATAGGCGGCAGATTAAATAAATATATATAGTATTATTTAATAATTATATTATTATATAATATAGTTATATATATTAGAAATATTAAGTTATTATATTAATATAATATATATAAATTAGCTTAATATATATATAATGATATATATGAGTTAGATTTCTTTAATATAATTAACTGTTTATTTTCTAACAAAAGATTGGTTCTACTTATAAATTAAAAACGGTTTTGCCTATTTGATGCGCCTTATGAGAAAAATTTGACTTACTGACAAACTAAGAATTATTTGGATTTTTTTTTTTTTATATTAAGATATCATTAGATTGGAGGAGAGTACTCAGTGCAGTGGTAAATTATACAGTTTGTAAAAAAGATTATTTTTTTTATTTTTTATTTTTTTTTTTTATTATTTTATTACTTGTTTTTATTTTAACGCCTATGCTAGAAAGAAGGTCGATTCTGCTTAATAATAAATTAAAGATATCCATGTTATATAAATATCTGTGCACCTTTTATTGACCGATGAAAGAGGCGTAGAAGAAAAAGGAGTGTCCTGGATCACCATCTTGAAGGATCTTATTTCTGTATCCAGGTAATTCAATTTTTTGTTTTCACTATCCCTGAAAATCTAAACCATGAAATGAGACGGTCAAACAAAAGAAAAAAGATGTATCAAGGAGTGTGCGTAAAAAAAAAAAAAAAAACCTAAGAGACTTTCTCCAATATATTATAGCGTGGAGATGATATAGTCTATATACGGTATAATTATAGGTATATATAACTATATCAGTATATATAATATACTATATACTTATATATTACTATATATATTGTTATCATATATATAAAGTGAAAAAATTACATTTTTTTATTGTATAGTATCATATATATATATACAGTATCTTGGAAAGTTAACGAATTTGAGAACAGCCTTATTCGATGCAAAGCGGACTATCAGTAATCAAAAATGTGTATTTCATTACTGAAGCTTCGATCTTGACGCTAATACCAAACTGTTACCTTCTCCAGCAGCCCCACTCATAAATACTCGATATGAGTATCATTACGTATTAGGTTGATATATCTTATTGTCCACAATAGTATTACACGTATTTAAATGTCTGATACAATCCCACAAAAATGTTGTATTAATCTACAGAGGGCTCGTACTTCGAAACTAAACATCTGTTTACCCCCACACGCAGGCCAATTTTCACAGCAATTGTCAGTGATTTCTATTAATTCGCGAATAAAGAGTACTGAATATTTGCGTATTTCAATTACAAATCTATTCTTTTGGTTTGTATACACAACTGTTACCCAATTCAAATATATTTCTAAAATTATTTAATAGTAAAAAAGAAACAAAATTCTGCCTTAAAATTAAGTATCATCGTATTTCAATGATTTACCTTTGTAGCTCCCATTATACCAAGTGTACAATATGCGCTTTGTTAAAATATCGTAAAAAGTCCCCACGTGTTTGGAATAATATTCTTGAGGGAACTGACAATACACTTCGATGAAGTTATAAACTAGATTTCACCCACGTTTTATGTAACCAAGAAGGGGGAGAAAAATTACCATATTTTTGCTTAGCAGTCAAACCAAAAAGTAAATATTTGAGTTAAAAAAAAGTTAATTATTTAAATATTTAAAGAGAAGATATAAAAAGAATTAAATCCCTACTATGATATCACTATAACTATACTATACTCTTATATGTTTTGTATTACATTTATTACTATTATCTATATTTATATCATTATCATTAGGTATTCTAGCTATATTATATTTTATATATATATAGTGAGTTATACTAATATACTATATATTATATAGACTATATATATAATACATAATATATATATCAAGCATAATACATATTATATAATATATATAACACTACAATATTTTATATATTACATATATAATATATATATATATATATCTAACACACAATATTCTCTTCCCATTAGAAACAGTGGTTCGCAACCAGTGTCACAAAATTTTTAATTAATAAAAAAAAATCATCATATCCTAGTCGGGGTTTTTTTTTTTAAAATGGCCGTTTTCCCTGAATTTAAGCATGGGGGGACGTAGTTCGCCCCGTCAGCCACTCCCGATAATTAACTCGCCTATATCTCCACAAAGATTAATAAATACATAAAACTAGATTGCTTCCCTCACACAACTGTTGAGCTCTTATATTTCTTCGATACCGAGCTCCATACTTTATAAAAAAAAGTGCCTAAAAATCAAATTACGAGAGTAGTGAGGCATATGACTTTCGGTCAGCTTATACGGATTATATAGAGCCTTACGCGAAATAGTCATGACAATATACTTTCCATAATCTTGCCGATGTTGACACCTCTTCTCATGAATTGGTCATCTTTTTTTTATTATGTTTTTTGTTTATCTTTTCTTTTTATATTTAAAATTGTCCGGTCTCCTTACGAGAATAACATCAAAAAAAAAACAATAACGGGCAATCAAATAGCTTAATCTCTGCTCTATCTTTGATGCGTGAGTATGTTCCGAGTAATGAAACTTCCTATCTCTCTATTCTTATCTACAAATAAGTCCCTTCGTATGTTCAAACTTGCCAAGTATTTACGTAAACACAAATAAACTGGCGGACTAAGCATAAGTTATATAAAAAAACAAAAATTAACCATTCAAGAATTTTTTAACACACACAACAACACACGCCCACACCATTCATCTGGCTAACTACACACACACCACCCGTGGCGTTAAGTAGCAGATTTAAGTACACTGTGGAAGTGCGACTACAACAATCATCACAACAACCCACACAGCCTCACACTTGGAACACAAACACACACACAAAGTGTACTTAATGACGCCACGTTCTATCTATAAATTTTTGTTCCCACACACAGTTTTTAATTGACTCTCGTAGAAGTTTGCGCTCATACCAACAATCAAAAAAGGCGGCAACATAATAATATCGCTTTTCATCTTTTAACTAAAAAAGGGTTAATTGTCATGTGAACAAAAAAAATTAACTAACGGTGCAAACGGACAGTGTGAAACCTTAAATAGTTTTTTCAAAGAAGAAAAGTTATTTATAAGTTTATTATTATAGTATTATTATTAACTTAATCGAGTTATCTGACACTGTCTTAGATGTAACGAACGTTTCTCTCTTTATATAGCAAAATATTTGATGTGTATATATATACTTATATATATATACTATATTATATCTATTTGTGTAAAAATTACTTAGTAATACTATAATATATAGGCACCTATATATATATTATATATATATATATATTAATATATATGACTCACTTATTATATATATATTATATATTATCTATATACTAAGCATATTATATATATCGCATGCAAGTGGAAGTAATTGTCATAGTACTAATATAAATATATATATATATATATATATATATTTTATACTAATATATAATATATATATATATATATATATATTATATATATATATATATATAATCAAATGTTAAATAAAGAAAATTTATTTACACATGATAATAATAAAACTACAATAATAACTATAATTTACTACTTGTTTGAAAAAGAAATAATATTTCCAAATCTGGCACCATTTTTTTTTTCAGAATAACTTTTTTCGAAAATAAAATAAAATAAATAATATAACTTTAAAATATAATGGTTGGCGAAGTTTTCGAGCTGGCGCGGCCCCTTGCGACTATGCATAAGGATAAATAAATAATTCACACACATTTAGTATTCTTCATAAAGGGTTGAGAGAACGGTGGTAGGTTGGGAGCAGTGGACACACATTTTACAGATGTGTTGGGGACAGTGGTACACAGTTTATTTACAAGAAATGTGACAGGAAGTAGACAGTTTTAAGAACCTAGACACAGAGTCGAAGCAGGAGTCAGAATCGTGGAAGGAGAGTGGGTGGAATCATAGCTGGAGCAGATCGTAATGTACTATTTGCAATGCGCTATTGTTGTTTGCGTGCCGGTTCGTGGTTAAGAATATAGAAGTGGGAGGGTTACAACTTGAGGGAAGGGAGTTCCGGATGGAGAGGGGGTTAAGTGAAACGGAGACCCTCTGCCGATGGTGACTCCACCTATAAGTCAGTCGTAAATCCCCCGGAAACTATACATCGTTACGATTTACTCTTCGGATAGTTAATATTTAAACTCGGTTCAAGTTACAAGATTGATTTATCATGTATTTTACGATCAATTCGCGCACATGACGCGCACTCAATTCAAAACATCATTACAGTAAAATAATCAAGTACACTCTATATTTATAAAAATATAAATCTAAAATCACTAAATACTACCATCTGAAATAATTATAATCCAAAGATCAATTCGCTCCTCGCTCTCTAATTGCACTCTACGTACAGTAGAGATATAAGTCACTCATCACCCGAGTCACTCATAGTCAAAGAATGTATTTTAAACAACTACATATGAAAGAATCAAAACTGAAGCCTATTGCTGATTATAATATTAGGTAAATATATTTGATTACAAAGAATTAAGTAATTTTGCCATGTCGCATCTCAAAGTAATGACGTTGCAAAACAAAAAAAAAAATTCTATTTTTAAATTTTTTATGTTTACAATGTTATTTTTAAATTATTTTTTTTTTTTTTTTTGTTGCAAAATTCACTTTTCATAGCCTGGTGGTAAATAGTCGTTTATTATACGTTTTCCTTTTATAAAGAGAAATTAACTGCAATATATGAGTATATAGCTATTAAGTTATATATATATTATTATTGATATATATTATTATTATATATTCATATATATATGTATATAAGATTAAATGGGTAATAAGTCATTTGCCATAGATAATTTTACACTCACTTTTTCATATAATATACCTTATATATATAATATTAATATAGTATATATATATATAGTATTAATAATATATATATAATATTATATATATATAATATTATTAATAATATTAATTTATATATAATAAAATTATAATAATATAATATAATATATATGTAAATAATAATATAATAATATATCATATATATTATAATATATATATATATATTATAAATATATATAATATTTTATATAATAAATATATATAATATATATTCATAATTAATATAATATATAATTTTATGTATTATATTTATTAATATATATATATAAATATATATTAATATAATCTTAATCTATAATTATAATTGGAGAATGTATCGTAATTTATATATAGGGTAAATTTATAGTAAGAGCAGTTCTAAATTAAGTGAAAAAATATTCTTAAGATTGCTATCGAAAGTAAAATGAAATTAATGTCCTCGCATATATTTCAAAAATATTGATATGATAATAATAATAATAATTATAAAAATAAATATAAATACCAAAAGGATCAATGTGAATTTAGGTAAAATATCTATACTTTTAAGACGAGAAATACCCAAATTAATAAAGGAAATTAAAATAGCATATAGTGATACCTTAATTATGTATTCGTAACACCTATGATTCTCTTTAGCATATAACAATATCACATATGAACTAAAAATAAAATTTACTCCTCCTAATTATAATTAAATTAGTTAAAATGATAAAACAGGTTCAAGAATGGTTATGTTTGAGAGGTTACAATCTTTTCCAAATGGCACGAAGTTCTAAAAGGATCATATGCGTTCTCTAGAAACTCAGCAAGATTCTCGTCAAACCTTACCGGATGTGCCAGAATTATAAATTTAAAAAAAAGAATGAAAGGTTGATTGCCTACTGGCCTTGATCTAAAATGAATATCTATCTCAATAAAAGATCATCTCCTAAGTACTGTGTATAATGAAATAAAATTAAACAGTTCTTATTGTTCTTTACACAACATAAAGATTGCTTTATTCTCATATTTTTTATCTAATGAACATAAAAAAATTGTTTACAACTCGTTATGTGACCAATAAAATTATAATATGATTAAAAAGAAATGTAACATATATTTATTATTTTGGATTTCCAAGATACAATAGGAGCTACACATATGGTGGCTAGTTTGATGTTGCACTAAGGATTCTCCTTTATTAAGATTTATAGGAAATTTAAATTTCACTAATTATAATATACAAAGAAAATCATTTCTTCGTATTATTTTTTTTTCATTCATATTTTTTTTCATTTTTTTTTTTCGTTTTTTACTCTTTTTTTTTTATTTTTTTTTCTCTGAACTTAATCAATTTTAGGGTCGATTTTCAGATATGTCATTATAGCCAAATGCTGTTTCCTATAGCTTATCTTGATAGAACAAGCTTGGTGAAATTGACATGATATTCATGTCTATCCAGAACACCTTTGAAAAATAGTCATGCCAGCTATCCTTATGTAACAGTACTGATCAGTTCTTAAAAGATAATCCTAAATATTCTAGATACACTATAACGTCTCCTCATATCTAGATATAAAACACTGATCTTCAGACTCATTCACGGTAATCAACAAGAAATATATATATGAATTTTCTGATCATTAATACCGGAACCCCTTCCAATTGATAACATATATAAAAGCTTTAATCATAGATGAAACTTTTAAAACATTCTTTTTATCTTCTAGAATTAAAGCATATACTAATATATACGATTAATATTGCATTAATATAGCAGATGGAGTTTAATTTAATGTAAAATAGCGATAATTTATAAAGGGGATATGGTTTCACCAAAATTCAACAACACGCTCCAAAGCTATTTTCATATATATATATTAATATATATTATAATATATTATTTATATATATATTATATAATATTATATAATATATATAATTAATTATATTCTTCTGAACAATATAAATATATTTAAAGACTCATATATGCCTTTCTTAAATCAATTTATATAATATATTATATAATATTATATAATATTATAATATATGAATGTGAACCAATGACAAATCCCGGTCAAGGGGGCGGGGTCGGCGCCCCCCCTGTACTCAGCGTCTTTCGTGGCTTTTTCGGGAGTTTCCCCTCCGGCGGGGATAATATCTTTTGGTTGTACATTATCATGTACGCCGTTTTTAACCCTCCCCCCTGGAAGCTCATATTTTTAGTAAGGTTCGTGAGCAACAACACCTATACTACACACACACTCCACACACACATACACACACACTACACTACACACTACTAATCACCATGTGACGCGCGTAAGCCTCGAGCAACAATTGTTACAGTACTTACATGAACTACTTACTTTTCATAGAGCTAGTACTTTTCATCGACATACTTTACTTACAATGTAAGCTATCATTAGAACATCACCCCTACGCTCCCCGTTTTATTGCTCGCGTTAGTACACTGTAATGTAAGTACATCTTGGAAATGTATTAAATACCCTTGGAAAGTGAACTCTTATATTACGACGCTCTAATGGTTTCCGGGGTTCCGTGCGCATAATACTCGGAGTCCCTTTGCGGGGGACCATGAGCGACCTGAGTCGTTATGCCTGAGCTCATCCTACCCGCTAGCGAGCCTAAGCTCGCTATCGCATTGATCATGTGCGAACGTTCATCGATTTACAGGCCGTGTAGTTGACGTCACATACACACTGTGTTGACGTTCGCACAATTTTATAAGAATTACTCTAATACTTCGAAATAAGATATCAAAGTGGCCTTCCGCCAAAACCGAGTGAGATACGATATCTCTCTACTCGCCGAGAGTTTAAGACCTCTGATCACGTCTGTAAGCCCGCCTGTGCTAAGCTCAGTGAGATAAGATTGAACTTTAGATCGGGCAGATGTTTATATAAATAAATATGTAGACTAAATAAAGCGGAGCGTAATAAAATTAATAATTGAATAATTAATTAATTGTTTATATCACTATAATAATAATAATAGAGAAATAATAGAGGAAATATATAAATATTAAATAATCAATATAATAATAATTAATAATTTGAATAATAATATAAAGTATAATTTAATTATTGAAGATATATCGTTTCTTTTTGAGGTGGCGCTGCATCAAATAGAAAAAGTAATGAAAAGATAATAATTGCCCCTATTATATAATAATTTAATAATATATATAAATATATATATATAATCTAATATATCACTACTACGTATATCTATTAGTATATTATAATTTTATTATATAATAATTATATATAGTATATATAATAATATATAATATATAATAGTAAATATTTAAAAATTAATGAATATAAATTGGGTCAGGCCTTATCTCCAAATTCAGACGCATGCGCCTAGCAGATTACTGAAAAGTTAGATGATTATAATATATATATAATATATTATAATATATATAATATATAATAATATACAAATTTACTTAATATTATATTATATACTTATAATTATATATAATAAGAATAATTATATTAAATATATATTATAATAATGTTTCACCATTGACATTGCCTAACTAATAATACGGGAGAATCATAACTTTTGGCTTTAGAAACCAAAAATAAAATTGGTGCTCTATGGGTTTCGTAAATTCATTCTGTGAGAATATGTTAAATAGAAATTAAACAGAAACATATAATGCCTGTACTACCCTTATTTAACATTTAAATAGAAACTACAAATAATAAAAATCTATATGAAAATAAAAACGGGAGAATACGAACATTACTTATATATTAACTTATATAATTTTAATAAATTTCAAACGCATAATAAGACTTCGATAGAGGAAAATTCATATGCGTTTAAAATTATCATATCGAAGATACGATTGTAGTGACTGTCAGGGGACTGAGAGATACGAAGCCCAGCGTCCATTGAGGCTTAGACGAACCCAATTACATCGAGAGTTGGATATTTGAATTTTGAAGTATTCTTAATCGCGGTCTAATAATAATAATATAATATATAAATACTGATAATAATAAATGATAATAATATGATAATTATAATATATAAATTAATAAAATATATATTACTACTCTATATATATATATATAATATGCATAGATATTAATAATATTATATATTTTATATATAATAATAATAGTATATTAATTAGTATAAATATTACCATTAGTAATAGGATAACGTATATTTAAATATATATTATAGAGATATGTATCCGGTCGGGAAGCGGAACTTCCTCAGCCCTCCTCGACCTCCCCTGGTGAAGCGGTAACCCTTTAGGGGTTTTACCCACCGCGCCGCACTGAGATCCCTACCAAAAACGCCACTTTCAGAATACTTCTCATGAAGGAAGTTCGAGTTGGGAGGAGCTACACTTCTCTTTTTCGGCCTAACATTTTTGTGCGTGCACATGTTTAATGAGACATATCAAAAATAAAATTAGCAGAAGAAGAAATTTCAAAATATTGAGTTATAGCTAAAGTGAAGCTGCTTTATTCGTAGTTGCGGATCAGTGATGAAGACATAATTTCCTTACAGTCTACTTCGAGCCTGTGAGTGGCCAAGGGCCTGAAAAACCCCTTCCATCATATTTTCTTTATTTTTCGTGAATGGTGTTTAGAGTTTTAATTAAAAACTAATCCACCACAAAAAAAAAATCTAATATATAAACTATATATATATATATACATAAATATATATATACTTTATATATATATTATATTATAAAGTAACATATGTTCTTTAAATGGTATAATATGTTATAATATATATTATATATTTTTATATATACTAGTATGATAGTAAATTAAAATTTATTTCAATTGATTATATATATATATAAATATTATTCTATTAAATATATAATATAAAATATATAATCATTATAAATAATATATATACTATAGTAACCTAACAACCAGCAACAAAACCTGAACCAATAAACCAACAACAAACTAGGTCCAAATCCTAATATTATTATTATCAAAATTCGACAACAAATTTAATGGACTATACTGCATACCAATTTGGGGTATCTGTTATCATCACTTATAATTTCTAAACATAGATAGATTTTTCAAATAAAATGCATAATCCTTTATATTTTTTATGTTAGATGTCGTTATTAATTCACAAGAAGGATTATTTTTTCTAAGGCTGTTAAGCTACTATAAGCCGTTGGGGTAATAACGCACTCTGCACATATGGCTACCATCATACCCATCTCTCACCGAGCCATAACTTTACTTCTTTATAACTTTAAGTATCGTTTTGAGCACAACCATTTTTTATCATGAAAAATAAAGTAAAACAGTAATAATAAAATTCTCACTACCATATAAGCAGCAGATACTGGAAACTAACTAACGATAATTAATATATCAAGGCGAAAATTATATTAGGGAATGAAACGTTGTCAAATCGTTTATCCGTAGTCCATAATGGTGTCAAATTTGATAATATAGAGTTTTGGGACCTAAGTTTTATTGTTGTTGTTGAGGGTTGTTGAGCTCACAACAGGATTTATAATATATATATATTATATATAATATTAATATTAATATATAATATATATATATAATTAATATATTAATATATTATTAATATATATATATATATAATATATATATTAATATCATAATATATTCATATATTATATTAATTATATAATTTATACGATATATATTAATATATATATATATTTAATATATTATATAATATATTATAAAAATATAATAATAAATAATATCATTTCTAAAATAAAAAAATGTAGAAATATAGTTATACGTTAATATTAATATGTAATATGCATTTATAATATATTATATACTATATATATATATTAATTTAATATATTTAATATATATATAATATTAATATATATAATATTATATATTTATATATTAATACTCATACTGCTAACTTCCATTTGAGTTTCCCCGTGAAAGTCGACGTGAAAGTATCCTCAATTCAAGTTTAGTCATCAAAGTTTTTGAAATTTTTTAAAATTATAGTTTAATGCTTTCAGAGATATGTTCGTATTGTTCTGCTTTTTTTTTCTATAGAGTTTGTTGTTTTGTTTATTATTTTTGTCTGTTACAGATTTTAATAATAAATAAAATAATAACTAAACGGTGATATAAAAATACAATCATAAAATCGGGTGGCTTCATCTTTATTTTTTCCTGTATCTTTCTTTTTCCACTATCCCCGTGTGTTTCCCACTTCTTCTTTTTACTTAAGAGTTGGATTTAAAGATGTACATTTTTTCCCCTTCTCTTTCTATTTTCCTTCGACTTCCGGCCCCTATCCCTTTGTTTTTCCGCCCGTTTGCCCATATATAATAGTATACATCATTATGGACGCCTTTAGGGGTTTATACCCATCAACCTATTAGTATACGCATAATAACTAGTATTATATATATATATATATATATATATATATATATATATATATATATATAAATCACTGCCTCCCCTTTAATAAATTTCATACTAATACTACCCTATAGGCCGTGAATGCCTTATCCGTGACTATAGCGTGCTGGATTTAGAGGTGAAGTATGAGAAGAGTCTTGGATAGCAGCAGCAACTTGAAATTCTCTTTTACCTTCTCTTTTTATATCGGATATCTAACTATTTAATCTTATTGTAAGCTAATAATATAATTTAATGAAAATAATTAACCAAAATTGTTAGAAATGTATTATAATCTAAAGATAATGAAATTAAAAGATAAAAATTGTATTACAAATATTAATTTAATCTTAAATTAAGTAAAAATATATATATTTTTATGCATTTATTATCGTTATAAATTTTAATAATGTATTATGATTACATTATATATAATATAATCTTTTTCCTTTTTTTTTTTTCTGTTTTTTTTTTCCTTCCTTTTTTTTTCCCACTATCTTTTTTTTTTCTTTCTGTGGTAACAGTTAGATACCGAATAAAAATACTGAACCATGGTCTCATTCATTAATCTTATTAAGATAACAGTTTCTTCAACAATTGATTCATCTTTACATTTTTTCAACTATCTTCTTTTTCTTCATCCTTTTCCTTCTTTTTTCTTCTTTTTCAACTCTTCTTTTTTTCTCTTAACCGCTTGCATTCTCCAGCCCCCAAAACTAAAATATTGACATAGTATATATATAATCGTATATATATAGTATATATATCTATATATAATTATATATTATTAAATATAATTATATATAATATATACATTAAATTTTTTTGTTAAAATAATAAAAAATTAATATTATATATTGGTGTTGGTGGTTAAGTTTTTAATTAAAACTCTAACCACCATTCACGAAAAAAGAAAATATGATGGAAGGGGGGTTTTCAGCCCCTTGCCACCAGGCGAAGAGAGTTTAGAAATTTTCTTCCATATGTATTCGACAACTCGAATAAAGCGCTTCACTTTAGCTATAAATCAACTATTTTGAAATATTTCTTCTCTATATCATTTTATTTTGATATTTCATTAAAATTGCCAAAGGAAATGTAGCCGAAAAGAAATGTAGCTCCTCCAACTCGAACTTCTATAATAAGTATCTTAAAGGCGTTTGGTCAGGGGGTAAACCCCTAAAGGCGTTCCGCTCACCAGGGAGTCGAGAGGGGTGAGGTCCCCTCCCCGACGGTAATATTATATATATATATATTTATATATATTATTATATATATATTATATATAATATATATATATAATATATATATATATATATAATATATTATTATTATACAATATTAATATTATCTTAATATTATTATTAATTATTATATTATATTATTATATTTATTATCTATTATTATTATTTAGCCCCGCGAAAAAATACCTTCAAATCAAATCCAATCTCATGTAATGGTTCGTTAGCCCAATGGACGCTGGCTCGTATCTCAGTCCCCGACAGACACTCAATCGTATCCCCGATATGATAATTTTTAACGCATAGGAAATTTTTTCCTCTATCGGAAGTCTTTTGCGTTTGAAATTTTAAATTATGTTAATGCTTTTCAGAGATATTGTTCGTATCTCTGAAAATATCTGAATTTAGTTTGTTTAATTATTTTTTTCTATTAAATTTAAAGGGTATTACAGATTATTAGGTTCTGTTTAATTCTTTTAACATCAAATGATTACCAACCCGAGCCCAATTTATGGTCTAAACCAAAAGTATATAGTAGCAATTCAAATGTTAAACATATATAGATATATATACTATATAATATGTTATATATATATAAATATATATATATATATAATTTAATATATATATATTATATATATATATATATATATATATATATTTGAGAGATAAGCTGACCCATATATATATATTATATATATATATATATATAATATAATCATATATATTATATATATATATAATATATGTTAATATTATATATATGATATATAATACTATTTATTACTATTGTTTATTATTATTATTCTTCTATTTATTTGATGCGAGCCCACCTCAAAAAGACTACGATATATCTTCAACATTATTAATTATTATTAATTATTATTTTATTTTATTATTTATTATTATTATTAATTATTATTATTATTATTAATTATATTATTATTATTATTATATTATTTATATTATTATTATTATTTTATTATCTATTACGCGGTATTATTACGTCGAAATCTCCATCAATGAGATCATCTGCCCGATCTCCAAAGTTCAGTTATCTTATTCTCACTGAGGGCTTTAAGCCAGCGGCTACAGACGTGAAGTCTTAACTCGGCGATAGAGGGATCGTATCTCGGTGCGAGAGGCACTGAATCATATTCGAGATATGATAATTTTTAAAATGTGCGACGTCAACGACAGTTGTGTGAACGTCAACACATTACGCTGTGTGAGCGCACAGCATGCGAGCGGAGCTAG
>JABUQX010042646.1:27500-30000 GCA_015478945.1 Trachelipus rathkii
ACCTAATAGTTTAATTCTATATATCAACCTAGGTGAAATGTAGTATATAGAAAATTGACTTATTCTCATTCTTATATACTGCAGAGTTGTGTATTTTGCTGAATCCAGGAAACGAGTATTATTATGATTTTTTACACAATATGTTTGAATCTGCACACATAGTTAATGCTCTGTTGAGTTAAATAAAGAAGAAGAAGAGTAGAGAGAGAAGACATTCACTCGTTAGACGAGCAAGAGAGAGAAGAGATGAGGAAAAGAAGCCAGATATGGAAGACGAGAGAGATGACAAAAGAGCATTGATATGAGTAGATCGAGGATTAGAAGAAGCAAGAGAGACCTCGCAAAAAGAGATATGAGAGGGAAATGAGAAGAGTTAGTTCATGAGGAATGATAGACGAGCATGATAGCAGGGTATAAGGATTGTTGACTGTATTGAGCGAGAGTATTCAACATACTCTCTATAATATATCAGTTGTTGAGAAGATCTAGAAAGTATTATACAGAATTAAAATTAGCATCTTTGGACTCATAACGGTAGTTGAAGTCCAGAATAACTTAGGTGAAATAAGCATCGTCCATGACCTCCTCTGAGTACGCCCCCCATGTTTTTTCCTTAAATTATCAAGATGCATGATCATCAGAAATGGACTTTGAGGGGATCCTCTATACGCTATCATATGCATGACAGTTACTGACCAAGGTCTCAAACTAAGCTCCTCATATTAAGTTTATTTCGGCACTCTTGTTGATTCAACACGGAAGCCACGAACCACTGCAACAAAGCTGTTCCAAGCTGCTTTTTTCTGTCCCTAGTCAGCTTCTTCGAGAATTCTTTGCACTCTTATGATCCAATTTTATTTTTTATTTGTGGTTGACGAAGACACGCGGCTTTCACACCTTTGACTCAGAAAGCTTAGGGAAGATGCCTTGCAGGCAGATAGATCAAATGAAGGTCTATATCTAGAGTTGTGACAATACTGATTTCAATGAGGCTATTTTATGTGGTAAGTGGAGGAACTATTTTTTCTGGGGGTCCAAAAGGCTCCATTTGAACATTAGTTTCCTCCCTATCACTCTAGAACTCAGTCCGTACTGTGACCATATCTATGCCTTTAGGTAGTGTTTTGCGGAGGCCCTGCCTCGACACACAGGGGACAAAGTAACATGGCAATCTGGTATAAAGCCGCCTTGGGAGCCATCAATAAGGCTCTATTTTATTTTGAAAATCTTCCGATAGATTCCCATTGTGCTCTTTACTTGTTTTCAAGACACTTTACCATATGCTATCAGTCTGCCGAGTGTTCTCCTTTGAGATGCATGAGTGAGCCAAGTGAAGAGATGGATCTATGTTCCCAGTTATGTGGTAGTACAGCTTGAGACTCTTCACTGAGATAATGGGATATACTCACATATACAGGTTACAGAAATTCGAAGTGCCTCAAACAACCTGTCCAATTTTGCAAAAGCAAAGCACTCTTGAGCTTAGGTGAAAAAGTTGAAAAAAAGTTGAGTGACGTTTTTTTCTGACTTATGACTTTCGCACTTTTCATAGTAACAATTCCTACTGCTGAGTCCTCGTATCGTCAAAAAGCTGCGGCGTTGGCTTTGTGAGACCAAGATCTCTTATCAAGTTGCTGATATCTTCTTGATTGGGAAAATATGAGAGGTTTCTCTCCTCTAGCTGATTTTCTGCTTTCTTCTGAAGATGGCTGTCTTTCCTTTGGAGGAATGGGATACAAGGGAGCCTCAGGAGAGTGGTGGCACTTGGGAAATGAATGAACAGAAAGTTTGAGATATATTGATAGCAGTAGCGCTTTTTTGCAAGCTCGACGCTGACAGTAACCACCAAAACTAGTAACCGTTTTTGCTTTGTTGAATTTTATTTGGTTGTTGCCGACTTAGCCTTTGGTGCCTACTGGAGCAGTTCAGATCGAAATATTGGTGACTTAGATCAACCAGCAAGGAAATGAAAAAATGAAGTGAAAGAAATAAGGAAAAAAGATAGATGATTGAAAGACATATACACGAGATTTCTGAGAAGAAATGTTTCACTACATTGAATTTGGAATCAGCGTGATCGACAGAACATATAATTATTCAATCCTTTCAAATGTTGTATAAGAAGAAGAAACTTATATTGAGAAACCGTTATACCATTATTTGGACAAACAAACAATTATTTTTTAAACAATAAACTATCTTGTCATGAAGAAACTGAACATTCGCAACGAGTAAGCTGTGTATGCATTCGAGAAATTTTTTAATAATTATAGGTATATTTTTTTAGCTAAAGTATGAAAAACTCGAATTATCAGCAACTCCTTAATTAAATGATATAAAACACTTAAAAGAACAAGGTTCTCTGGAAGAAAAAGAAACTGAAATAAGAGCTGAAAATGCTAGCTATATATTGATAAATAATTTTTATAATTACATGAAAAGGTCTACAAGAAAATCCATTCTTGGATAGAATGAAAATATTGTAAAGCTTTAGCAATGA
>JABUQX010042646.1:32500-35000 GCA_015478945.1 Trachelipus rathkii
GAATATTGATCATTCACTACACCATCACTTACGGCTCATCATAAAGGAAAGTTATTTCAATTTAAAATTGGAATTTTAGAAAATTTTTTTCAATAATAAAATATACAATATTTTTTAGCCAATATGGCGAAAATCTTTGTCAATTGTCAGATCTTATAAGGGCCTTTGACATTTTCAAATATTCCTAAAAATAGAATTCATTTAGTGATATGGGATAATTGTCCAAACAAGGTAGCTGGTATATGGGAGAGTGGCTTGCTATCAATTTCATGTTTTATTCACATGTTGAAACTATGCATTCACGATTCAACATTATGTCAGAAGTCTATTAAAGATATTTTATTTACTTGCGGAAGCCATATCCTCTCATTTTCACCATTCAGAAACGGCAGCTGCAAAGCTTAAAACTTAACAGATGCAGCTGAATGTCAAACAGCATAAATTAATTCAAGGCGTTTCTACACGCTGGAACAGATCTTATGATATGCTTAAAAGATTGTTTGAACAAAAAAATTCCCCTATCCCATATACGCTGCTTGAATGCAATCAGAAAATGTTGACTGAATTTTCAGTGGCAAATTATTCCATTTACTTGAGCCATTGACAACATCCCTAAAACAAGCATTAAACGTGAAGTAAACAGTCGCCCAAGTGATCCTTCCATTTTAAGCAATAAATCTATTTTTAAATAAGGCAATTAAAGCAAAAGCTTCAGTGGAATAATTACACTCGTTGAAGAGCTTAAGAAATCATAGAAACTTTCTAAGTCTATATGTAATAAATCTTTGTGTGTAGCTACTTTTTAGATCTGCGATTCAAGCTAATTTTCAACATGAATGAGATGAATAAGTAAAAAATATAGTCGTCGTTGAGGCATGGAAAGAATGCATGAAAATTTAACTCCTGACTCTTCTGCTAACGATGATTCACGTAGTGGGGAAGTGAAGCTGAAGTTTCCATTTTCACTTCTTTAATGGGATTGTTTTAAAGAATTGTGGCATCAAAATCGTCGTACAGAAAAGAAAGTGAGAGTGAAAAAAGAAAGTCCCATCTTCTGACGATGTGATTAGTTGGTAACATAAAAAGTAAAAAGGCTTAATACGGAATTACTCAAAAATAAACAATATTAAGTTTGCCTAACCTTTAACCAGTGAAGACAAATGGATATTCCTTCAATTGTTGACAAACACTGGAAATAGTTTATGAATTTGAAAAAAACTAGTAATAAAATACCTTTCAGCTCCACCGTCATCAGCCGAAAGTGAAAAGAATATTTAGAACAGGAGGAAAATATTTATGAAGCCACAAGAATAGTTTTATCCCCTGAAAATGGAGAAACTGCTAATGTTCTGTCATTTTTAACCTTAGAGCTTATTCAAATGTAGTTTAGTTTAATATCTTTAACTACGAAATTTTTAATTTCATTTAATTAATGTTTTAATATGTGAATGGTTTGCTTATAGGTAAGAATAGTTATTTACCTTTTTGTTTATTACTTTGTATATAACACTGGTAAACAATGAAATTTCTTGGACGGGGTTTCGCAATTGATTATTGATGTGCGGATTCCAAAAATGTAATCGGTTTTTGCAATATCACATTCGACATTTTGCGAAGATATTTGTGTGTAACACAGATTTTGTAAAAATTTTATGATTTTTACCTTTTCAAGAGGGTCTATCACATATTATTGGGATATATATATATAAATATATATATATTATATATATATAATTATTATATATATATATTATAATATATATATTATATATATATATATATATATATATATATATATATATATATTATCTATATAATAATATTGGATATATGAAGGGAGAGAAACAAATCGCACTGACTATGATACTGTTCTTTGATAGAAATATGTTAAACATATAATACAACTTTGAATAAGAGTAATATGGACAACAATGAATGTAAATAGAAGGAATGGATTTAGTTAATGTTAACATACCTACGATGGTAGTACCTTTCTCTTCGTAGACGATCTACCGTGCATAGCGTCTGGAATACCCCTCATCAAGCTCCAACAATAGTCCGCCATCATATTGATATCCCACTTGCCCTAGTAACGTCCTTCCATGAACTTTAGATCTTGAATGGAAACGTTCACCCTGCTCATCACTAACATAGCCTAGGTTATCCGGAATTTTCTTAGGTGAGAATTTAAGTAGTGCAACTTTATACTCATGAAAACTGTCCTAGCAGTTCCTGTAAAGCAATGTTAGTGGTTCTCGCTTTCCTGTTCCCCAGAAAATTTTGTGCTACATCTGAAAAAGCATTCAACGCTCTTGCCTCTAACACAGTCATTGTTGTAGCAAAGGCAGCATCAAGGAGGAGTGTCCGTATTTGTGGGCCATCAAATATCCCAGCTTTTTTCTTCTCGTCACTCAGACCAGGAAACGTTGAGCATATATAGCGGAAGCATTCACCATCAAGGTCCAGGGCCTTCACAAATTGTTTCATCAAACCAAGTTTT
>JABUQX010042646.1:42500-47935 GCA_015478945.1 Trachelipus rathkii
CAATTTACTTATTATCCAATTATTAGATTGTGATGGTCGTGATGATGATTATATTAATGAGTGGTGGTGACATTTGTATATATATATATATATATATATATATATATATATATACACTTTTGTAAATACCTTTATATTAATATAGTAATCGTATATATATACTGAAGTATATAAAAACCTTTTAAATATATATATATTATATATATATATTATCATATAATATATATATATATATATATAATATATATTATATATATATATATATATATATATATATATATATATATATATACATAATAATATATATTAATATAGTATATATATATATATATATATATATATATATATATATATAGTATATATATATATATATATATATATATATATATATAAAAATTAAGAAGCCTCTTTTGGCAACCAGTGACAATTTATATCGCTTACAGAAAGCTTTGATAATATGTCGATTAAATTGATTTCAAAATGTAGTACAGAACTAGAATAACAAGTTGCTACCAAAACTTATAATCAAACAAAAGATATTAAAAATATTTGACGTTTCCTTTAAATATTTTGCAATTTATTAATTAAAACTATATATTATATATATATATATATATATATATATATATTTATTATATATATATATATATATATAATATATATATATATATATATATATATATATATATATATATACGAGTATATTATATGGTTCAAGTACCAACTGCTAAATGTATATAGTATACAAGAGCACAATGGATCTTAAGAAAATTAAATGAAATTGTAAATCACAAATTAAATTTCAAAGAAAGGAAATTTAAATGTACATTTTATATAAGTTGTTATCCACTAGCTGGTATTAAAATTATGATGCAGGAACAGAACCCGATCAGCAAGTGCTGGTGAATGAGGATTCCTTTTTTAGTAGCTGATGTGTTATTTTCTTCTTTACTCTGCTATATATTGAGTTGGGAATGATCTTTTCTGAAAGGTACCCCCTTTTATGGAACATTGTACTGTGGACATAGGTCATTAATTAATATCTTATGTCCAATATCATCTACAAAGGAAAATGGCTAGATGTCCACAGACCACTGCAGTCATTTTCCATTTTTCTATGATTAATGTTACAAACCTTTCTTTAGATAGTTCCAACAGTGTAGGCTGAATGGATTATTTTCTAACAGGGGTAAAGGTTAATGGTTTGGAAGAACATGGATCTTCATATACAGTTTCTCTTTAATCATGTTTTCTTTTTCTGCTCTTTATTTTTCTTGATAATACATGTATGTCTCTTTTATCTTTAAAAAAAAATCAATTTTGTATTTTTCAAGTTGATCAAGTAATGGTTTTTTTTTGTACTATAATAAACATTTTAAAGTTTCTTAGTGTTTACTCTTCATAGGAATATCCTCCCAAAATAAACTGACCATACGTACCGTTTTGAATGGGACAGTATACAGTTTTTCTCCTATTCAGCCATCCTGTCATTTTACTAAAATGTGTCAATTTTGTCCCTAACTAAAAATATTAATAGATTTAGAAAAAATAATGAGATTAACATTTGTGAGGTTGAGAAAATCTCTGAAACCGGCTTAGTGTGTACCAACAAGTGGAAATGCAGTTTAGGAAATACTGGTAAGTTAGTGTTTTCAACTAAGAATGACACCTGAATGGAAAGATATACAGGATCGTCTGAATGAGGAACCCCTGTCGCAATCACAGAAACAGAAGATAAATTCACGCATTCATATCAGTAGACTTTCTTAACTACTATATAAATGTAATAGCAGTTGGATACATAGAAACAGAAAAAAATTTGCCTGATCTTTGGGCACAGAGTTTTTCTTGAAATGAAGAGTAAAACGCAAAGATTTTTTATAGATTTTGCCAATATTGTAGAGTTCAATTATTTTTTTAGAATATTTTGAGAAATATTAAGAGAATATTTAGGATATTGGGCAGAAATATCATCTGGTTAATGAAGAGTATATGAATCAAGAAGAAAATTCTAGGTTGTTGATGGCAAAGAGGGGTAAAGTTAGTTGTACGACAAAATTGGTACTTTGGAGTGTTAGAGTTTTATGATAAGGTGTTGAAAGACTGAAATTTGCTGGGTAAGATAACTTCCATCGGATGAAATATTCAGGATACGATTGTGGTGAAATAGTCAGCCCCTAGTAGGGGCTACCCAAATTTTTGTATTTTTGTTCTGTCACTGAAGAACAATAGAAAACATGTTCATGCAATTAAATTTTTATTTTTTGTTTTATTTTCAGTGGACATAGACAACCCCCGTCGGTCTGTTGGCCATCCCAGTGTCCATTCTTTTTGTTTAAAGAAACAAGGTCAGCCCTTATTCCAGAATCAAACAAAAATAATTCAAGCTTTACTAGTATTACTCATCTATAATTTTCAAATAATTCCATTCTAGAGAAAAATTAATTAATTAGATAATTAATTAGACTAATTAAATTAGTAAAAAAAAAAATGGATTCATCTCTGATTATTTAATTTATATTCTGCCTGAAATCGTTGTGTTATATATATTATATATATTATATATATATATATATATATATATATAATATATATATATATATATATATATATATATATATATATATATATATATATATATAACTATATATATATATATATTAGTGATGGGACGATTAATCGGAATCGGCATCGGATCGGAGGAATCGGCTGTTTTTTCAGGATCGGAATCGGAATCGGCAAAATGTATCCGAATTCTTTGACCGATTCTTTGGTATAGAATCTGAAAATAATTTTTATTCGATCTTTATATTTATGAAGTCTGCCGTATTGATTTTTAATTTCAAGTTCTTTCCTTAATTCTATTTAATTATTGAAAAAAGGATTGAACGCGCATCTTTACGTAGAGCCTAAGATATCATATTAGGATTTTCAGACAGTCATGGGTGAGGCAGACATTTGGCAATGTTTCGTTAGTCATGTTAGGTAATATGTTTTGATAATTATATATCCGTAAACTCGTAAGTAAGCAGTGAAATATTTACCTTGAAGGCTTGTAATAATTGGAGCTATTGAATATAAATGCTATTCTTCGAGTTTCAGCTTTTCACGTATCTCACACAGCATCTAATATAGTGATTGTCTTCAAAATGTTATGGAAGAATTCAAATATTCCTGCTAATAAAATTCATGTTTATAGTAAGGGATAACGCACCTAATATGACTGCAGGAGTTACACAAGAGGATTCCAGGAATTACCTTGTTTTTTACACTCTTTGACACTAGTTCTCAATGATGCCATATTAGAACAAAGAGACGTGAAAAAAATATATCCATATGCAAACAAATCTTAGATCATTTTAATCACTCGCCTCAAGCCAGTATGAAGAATTTCAAACTAGATTTAATTTACCACAAGCACAGTTTTATTCAGGGATGTACAAAACCAGATGTGAAAGGCCAGTATCATATGTTTTAAAAATTTTTGAACTAAAAAGACGGCTCTCCATTTCATATTTCATGTGATTATTCAAAACCTGCATGCTTAGAAACAACGGAAAGTTCTTGAATTGCTAAAAAACTTAAAAATTTGTTGATTGTACAAATTTATAGAGCCACAAGGAATCAATGGCTCGCACTAATCCTCAATATGAAAGTTGATTTGCAGTTTTTTTTGAAAAGAGTCAGAAAAAAAAGGACTATTTGAGGGACTTGGTCTACAGTATCAACATGAAAAAATTCAGTAAAAATAGATTCAGCATTTACTTTAATGATAAGAATCTTGTGTGCTTGCTACCTATCTTAATCCACGCTTTAAAACTACATCCTTGAAGGATAAATATAACAGATAAAAAGTGGAAGATATTCTTAGGCAATGGATGTGCGAAGATATATGTGTATAAAGGAAAGAAAAGCAGTTTCCACTACTTTAAACCAAACTTCAGATTCTTCTCATTTATAAACAGAATAGGGCGAAAAAAGTGATACTGAATATAATAAATAGTTTTTAACTTCAGTTTTGAAGCTGTTTTTCGGAATTTAAAAAGAGAAAAGACTTTAAAAAGCAGCGAGAAATCTTCATTCCTAAAGGAGAAAGACACTATATTTAAAAAATTGAAGATGTTATAAAAGTAGAAATCAGCCAATATAAAAATATGAAACTTATTAAAAATTCAGAAAGTCCGTTACAATGGTGGTCATCGAATAAAGGTACCTTTCAGCATTTGGATGTCCTTGCTAGAAAATATTTAAGCTCATCCCCTTTTCCGTGGAAAGTGAAAGACTCTTCAGAATTGGAGGATCAATTTATTACTCAGAAACGGGAGAAATGTTAATGTTATTGCACTACAATTTAAGAGTCATGCATTTTGACTACAAATAATAATGATAATTTTGCTTCATGATCTTACTTTAGGTAAATTAAAGAAGGAATTTTTTTTTAAAAGCAAAAAATGACAAAATTGTTCATTATTGTAAGATTTTTAAATATTGCTATTAATTTTCAAGTGGTTCAATAAATAAAAGGTAATTAACTAATATAAACAATAATAGATTAAATATAAAGAAAATTTCTACTAACATCAATTTATAAGGTTTTAAATATTTAAATAAAGTTGAATTTATATATATATATATATATGTATAATATATATAATATATATATATATTATATATATATATATACTATATATATATATATATAATTATTTATTATATAATTATTATAATATATTATAATTTTATTTATTCATTTATATATTATAAAAAATGGAATCGGAATCGGAATCGGAATCGGAATCGGCAACTTTTGACGGTATCGGTATCGGAATCGGCATCGGCTTGAAATTTGGAATCGTCCCATCACTATATAGTTATATATTATATATATATATATATATATATATATATATATAACATATATATATATAAATATATATATATATAATATATATATATATATATGGGGAAGATATAAAAATTAAAGGAAAATGGAAAATTTTAATTCCTCCGGACTGAATTTATTTTTATTCTCTATCTCTCGGCAAAATCGCTGCGCGATGCACACTAATATATATTTATATATATATATATATATATATATATTATATATATATATATAATATATATATATATATATATATATAGTAATATATATATATATATATTAAGATAAACCACTAAATTTATTCTCTCATACAGTGCATCGTACGATAAACGATATAATCAGTAAAAATAAAATAATAAAAAGGAAAAAATTAAATAAATAAAAATAAAATAAATAGCTAAATAAAATAAATAAACAAAAAAAATTAATAACAATAAGCAACATGTAAGACAACAAATGTAATATACATAAATATTAAAGTAAATTAAAAAAAAACATTCTGTTAACGTTTTGTTTTTAAACAATTTACTCGTGAGAAATAACACTTTTT
>JABUQX010042647.1:0-32500 GCA_015478945.1 Trachelipus rathkii
TCTTTTTCTCTTTGAAATCGATCGTTTTGTCACGATATCTTCTTCTCCTTCTTTGGAGGTGGCGAGAGTGGCGACATTTTCTTCTTTCCTTATTTCTACGCCACTAATCATCGACGATACCGGTGACGACGCTTCCTTAGTCCTTTTGCGTCTACTAGTGGCAGCGGCGGTGGTGGCGCCTTTTTCGTCAACATCGGACTCGGGTGAACGGGAAGAGCCGCGGGATCTTCGTCTTTTTAAACTAGTGCCGTTCTCGTAATCTATTTTCGTTGCCGAAGAAACCTTGTCGCTCGAAAACGTCTCTATCCATAACAATTCAACGTCCTCCCTATCATCTTCTTCAATATAGTAGCCGTATTCGGTCCGGGTTGTATTATCTCTTCGATCGTTATCGAAAAAACCTATTCGCCTTTGACCTTTCTTCGGCCTGCCGGTGTGAAATTCTAAAATTTTTGCAGTTTTCACAGAATCTTGGAGCAATTTAAACCATTTCTGATCGTGCTTCGGCTTCGAAAATCGCCTTTCTGAACCGTTTTCGGGTTCTGATTCCGATTCTTCCTCGTTACCGCGAATCGTAGTTGATGAGGCAGTGGCGTCGGCGTCGGCATCGGCGTCGGCAATCGAGGCGGTTTTCAAACAATCCTTTTTTTTTATTATTCCCAAATACGACGCTTTATCTATATAATTTACTACTTTTTCTTGACTCAAATAAAGCACGTTGTTGGAAAACGTGATCGTGTCTCTAATATGTTGCGGCAGATCTTTCGATTTTTGAATTATTTTATGCCTCTTACTTTCGATTATCGGTGAAAAAATTTCCTTGTGCCAGCTTTTAAGAATGACACTGGTTTCGCACACGATCGAAGACTGAATTATATGATGGTAGTTTATGAAAACCTCGGGTGGTACGTTAAAGATCACCGGCGACCCATGGTTCCACGTAAAACACGTCGATGAGCAAAAGAGTTTTGAAGAGAAATCGAAATATTTATCGTAATCAATATTCTTCACGACGGAGAGTTTTCTTATTCTTCGGTGCATACGCAAGCGACGACAGTCCTCATCATCATCATCATCTTCAACGTCATAAGCGGACGCGCTCGCGCTCGCGATCTCCCTTCCTCGTGCAAGTTCCCGCTGCCGCCCCTCTGCGAAATTTTCAACGACGCGGTCGGTACAGAACTTCATCAGTCGGTGCTCGGGATCCTTCTTGGTCGAAGCCTCGTCAACTATAGCGCCGTGGGATTTTCCCAAAAAGTTCAAATTCGGCATAGCCGTCGAACTCGAACTCTTTTTAGTATCGAAATCGGATAAATAGCAAGTGGCGAAAGCTATTTTTCCGAATAAGGCCCTCCTCACCATCGCCATGAAGTTCGATTTTCCCTCGTTTCCTTTTACCCCGACTAGTATCGTTATAGTTTTTTCCAGCATGTTGTACGAAGCTTGATTGACGGTATACATCAAATGGTGCATAAACTCGTTATCCATCGTGCTGAGTGCGTTTCCATAGCCGACGAAGACCATGAGGTGTTTGAGCAGGTAGAGGTACATTTTGTTTTTATCAATCAATTTATACAACCGATAAATGGGGGTGGATTTGTCGACTGCGCTGCCGCTGCTTCCTCCTACTCCCGCAGTCGCCAATTCTTTGATGGTGTAAAATATGGTATCTATCAAGTCCTTTTCGCTCAAGCCCGTTAACTGACCGTTCGCGAACAAAAAAACGAAAATGTTCAGACCCTGAAGCGCCGAATTGGCGTTCAAAAGATTTCGGATGATTAAGATGATTTCGTCGAAATTTAACGAGACGTTGTGGATGAGCGTCAATTTCTCGATCGAAATTTCGTTCGATATCACCTTCGAGGTATCGGCGAAGAGTTCGTTTTCGTATCCGCAAATCAAATACTTCCCGTTTGCCTCCAACACGTTCGGCCGGTAGGATATCAGGGTCGGGCCGCCGTCCGATTCGCTGGAGAAACTTTTGTTTTTCGTCACGAACAGTTTTTCCGCAGGTCCAGCGAACGGTTGATTGTGATGGTTGTTAAACACGTTAGCCAACTCTCTGGAAAAGGTATACTTCGACAATCGGGAGTACGGTTTTACGTTGGTGTTGAATTCGTATTTGGTATTCTCTTTACGATACTCTTCTTTTTCCCATGTCAAAAGTCTCGATAATCTGCGCGACAAGCCCGGCAAAAAATGTTCTTTGTGGGCGTGAAAACCATATCGAAGCAATATCTCGTTTTCGGGCGATAATACCTCTTTCATTATGTCGTCGTCGTCGTCGTTCTCCCTCCTCTTCTCAGCCGCGGAGTATTCACCGCAATAGCCATCGTTTTCGTCTGCGCGGGGTGGTTCTTCATCCAATCCGTAATCCGGGTTCGCGTAAAAGTTTTTCGGTTTCGACGCCTCTTTCTTCCGGCTTAGCACTGCTCTCATTTTAACGGTATCGATAATCTCTTCCAGGATTCTATATTTCTCCAGAGGCTGCGTCAGGACGTTAAGGCGATAAAAATATATTTCCTGCGTAAAATGGAACTGCTTTAGTAAATATTTCGCATTAATTTCTTTCATTCCGAATTTTGGCAAATGTTTCAATTCGGTGCCGGGAATAATTACGCACCTTATTCGCTTAACGATTTTTCCCGGTGGGCTTTCCGGACAATAATCCGGATGTTGGTCCAAAACGTTGTGCGAATTTTGCACTATTAATACGCTCTCGTTTTTTTTTATCTTGATCTTTTGAACGCCGTTTCTTTCGTCCCTATACAAATAGACAGTGGGCCGATTCGATTCAAGGCGATAACTCAAATGCTTCAATGAATTGCAAATGACGTTATACACTCGGAGCCTGTGCCACCCTTCCTCGGTATCGCTCTTTGGCAAAATATCTTCAACCGTATTTTCGTTTAGTTCGTACATCCCGTCGTTCTCGGCGGCGGCGTCGGCGTCGGCGTCGGCGTCGGCGGAGAGGAACCGTTTTAACGAAGGGAACGCGACGTATTTGTCCGAACGCGTTAAGGGGTCCTTCGCCTTTTCGTTTTTCGTTTCGCGCAAAATTCCGAAGCTCACGCGGTCATCATTCAAATTTATGCCCATGATCGAAAGAAATCTTTGATTCACAAAATCTATTACGTATCTTACATCGGCATACGTGATCGCTTTGGAATATTCCGTGACTTCAATCGGTCTTAAGGTAGATTGATAAAAACCCGGTACTTCGAAGACGCTCCGTTCCTCGTCATTATCCATTACCAAGGTAAGGTTTACGGGCTTATCGCTCCCGTTCTCGATAGTCGTTCTTCTCCCGTACATATTTTCGAATTTATGAGAGAGTAACCCGCACCCGAAATCCTCGTTCTGTTTATTTCCGAAAGAAGAACCCCCTCCTCCGCCTTTAGATTTGGAAGACAAAACATGCTGATTACAGGGCGCGTTTTTATCCCCGGGGTGGCAACTTTCTTTCGCCTTCTCGCCTTTCTCTGCGGAACTTTCTTGCACGTGGTATCTTTCTTTTTCGTTATTCCAACCGGGAAATCTTTTATCATCACTCGAAAGCAACTTCGTCGATTTTTGAGACATTAAAACGTCCGCTATTTTACGATCGTTACTCTCGTCGTTTACAATGCAGTCCAAAACTTCTAAACTTTCCTTCGTTTTGACGTTTTCTCCATTTTTCGCTTTACAAAATTGATCCAATATATATTTATCGACGATCGTCATTTCGTTCTCCGACGAAGAAGGAAACGTAAATTCGTAGATACAATCTTCGATGTTAATATTTTCCTCCCTTAACGAATCGCTCCTTTTATTTAAAATCTTAAACAATACCGATGATAAAGAGTTATCATCGGCAAAAACGCAGGCAGTGGTTGAGGAAGAAGCCGACGGGAAGTTTTTTTCGATCGGTTCGAGCTGACGCAAAACGAACTTTTCCAATTCGTCAATGAATTCGTTCCACATAATGACTTCCATTTTTTCTTTTTCTTCTGGGTCTAAACTGATCTTCCAAAATTTTGGTGGAGCTTTGTACT
The DNA here is from genome assembly GCA_015478945.1 of Trachelipus rathkii. Taxonomy (NCBI): domain Eukaryota; kingdom Metazoa; phylum Arthropoda; class Malacostraca; order Isopoda; family Trachelipodidae; genus Trachelipus; species Trachelipus rathkii. The sequence goes on from JABUQX010042647.1 coordinate 4,035, forward strand.
CGATATGTATTCCTTTGGCGATACTTCTCTGCCTCTCTTCTTCTTTGCACCCCGCATTTTTTTTCATTTGCTTATTGTACGTTTCGACTTTCACTTTAATTTTTTTCAAAAACAACCGAGAATCGAAATTTGTAGTGATTCTTAATCTACGCCCCAAAGTTTTAATGGTATTAATAACTCTATCGTTAGTCGAACACTCGGCATCGTCGTTATCCCATAAATTTGAGTCGAGATCGCTCCTACTACCGTCATCGCTTAACTTATAGCTAGGTGTGTGTTCGTCCATTACGATCGACTCCAAACGCGTATAACAAGGTTGAGCGCCGTACACCTGGCAGTACTCTGTGCAAAGTTGAATGTACAAAAGGTGAATGAATTTCCGTTTCACGATTATACCTCCTAATATCATCGATTCGTATTTCTCTACAAATTTAATCCACCTATCGTTGATTTCGGGATGAACGAAAGAATCTATGATCAAAGATCTTTTGAATTCGAAGACTCTTTCCTTCGAAAAATATATAAATCCAAAAACCTTCGCTTTGAAAACGTTGACGAGCTCCTCGAGATCTTCGGTTTCGCTTTCCCTGGATAGTACGCTAACTTCCGAGAAATCGATAACGACATCCCAAACGTGGAGTAGAGAATCGAAATTTTTCTCCAAAATTCTTTTCAAAGTTACCAACGCGGCCATGTGTTCCATTTTAACGTAGTTGAAAGCCCAGCACCAATATATGCAGAAAGTCATGAAGCAATTATATTCGTATTCGGTTTTCTTTTCCTCTTCGATAGCGGCGGTGGCGGTGGTGGGAGCGGTATTGATATTCTTATTATCCTCTCTGTTCTTCGAAAAATTTTTCCCCAAGAAAGAGTCTTCGACGATGAATTCTCTAATAGCTTTTTCGTCTTGGGTCCTGTTATTTTTAAATTTATCATACATATTCCGGAAAAAGGACTGTTTCGCGAAACCGCTTCGTTCTTTATCTTTTAAATTTTCGAAAACGCCTCGAAGACGAAGGTACTTAACGACTATTTTTCCCGAAAGAGTTAGAAACGAGAAAACGTCGGTTTTACAGGCCTTTTCGCACATGAAAAATATTTGTTCGTTCCAATTGATCTCACTAAATACTATAGGATAAAACTGCTTTTGTAATTTCGTATACAATTCGTCCATTTCCGCGATCAATTCCCTTCTTGCTTTTAGGGTCCGGGACTCTTCGTTCGAATTTTTTTCCGAGCCTTTCGATTCTTCATAGTTAGGAACGAGTCCGGCGCCAAACTTTTCATTCTTATCGACGATATTTAATACATTCGGCGCTTCCACCACTTTATCGGAAGAAATATTATCGAAACCGCCAATCTCGTCGAAACATTTATCCAGAGATTTATAATACCCGCTAACGTTGACGACCATTTGATTGAGATGTAACGGGGTGAGTAGCCCTTCTTCGAAAAGAATTGCACTCATTATTTGAAAGTATCGGTCTTCGAAGTCAAAACCCGCGTGTAGGCCGGTTCGGTTTGCGAAAATCGAGTTTCTCCAACCCCTCTGTGACCACGTTCTATGCGAATACCACCGTAAATCGTCCATCAATTTCGGAGCTAACCTCACGTTTAATTTTTCCGTTATTTCCTCCAACTTGCCGCGCGCTATATCCTTCCTCGGGTTAGAGATAGGCAAAGGGGTCTCCTCATGCCGGTCAAGATCTTCTTCTTCTTCGGCAGCGTTTTTCCTTTTTATGAAACCAAAATAGTGGGACACGTCGCAAAGCAAAAGCATATCGTTGTAACAAATATTATAATTCAGCCCCTTAATAAGATTCGCGAGCGATGCGTTATATTCTAAAGTTAACAATTTTTCACTTTCCCGATGCTGGTCGCAATTGAATAAATTCCGATACAGACCTTTTTCCGCGGCGGTTTGTTGGAAATATAAGGATTGATTAAACGGAACGCAAAAGTTTTCCTTAATGATGTGGACGGATTCAACGCCATCGCAAATTTTAAAGGATGGAAACATATTTGCGATTTGAGAAACGAATGTTCTCGAGCAAAAATTACTCAGGTGACAAGACGCGAGAGGATGATCGAGGTGACAGAATGGGATTCGTTCGTTTTCCATTTCTTTCTTATCGTTGACGTCCTCTATATTTCGATAAAGTTCTTTTTTCGACACCTCGAAGCACGATTTACAAATTTTTTTAACCGAAAATCTTCCGATTGCATTTTCATCGCAAAACCTTTTCAGATCAGCGCACCGCTCTAAAAATTTTTCATCTCTCAGTTTTCGATCTAGTGATAGAGCGGAGAAATCTCCCGTGAAAACATATCCCTTACTTTTCATTAAACGTAAAAATTGAACGGGGTTATTCGCGATGTTGTAGATGACGCAAAATCTGTTAGCCAGCACCAAATTCGTTAAGGATAATGACGCGACATCGGAATCGAATGATGGGTTGATTATTTTGCTATTAGATCTCAACTCATCCTGAAGCGCGCGCTTTTTTCTCTCCGATGGCCCCGCATTTTCTTCTTCTTCTTCTTGAGATAGCTCGTTTTCTTCATTATCGATATCATCCCGTCTTTCCCGATTTTTATTATTTCGCTTTGAGCTCTTCTTTTTTTTCTCACCCGATTTGCTTCTGCTGTTCCTTTCTCTTTCGATACTCTTTTGTAAATCAGACATTTTCTTTGCGAAAATCTCGTGGCCCCTTTCTTCACTAGCTCCCTCTCGGTACAAGCAAACGTTATTCTCCTTATTGGAAAAAACGAAACCGAAATAACAACAAATTAGCTCAAAGTCGATGAGAGGGTTTTGTAAAATAAATTCTTTTCCGAGCATACGCTTAATTTTGAAATACATTTCCAAATCCCAACGCGTATCCGATTTTTCGTTTTGCATCGCCTTCGTTTTCTCTAAGATGTTGATTTTTTTCTCCAGCTGGTGGTACGTTTCCTTCGTATATATACCGATATTGGTGTAAATAGAGTTGGGATAAAGAAGAAGAATATGGCTTCCAACTTCTTCTTCTTCTTCAGTCCTCTGAGCGTCGCTCGCGCTTATTCTTTTTACACCACCATCCGTGTTTTCGATAAGTTCTCCTCTCGATGAAATTGCGTAATCAATTAAAATTTCACCATCGGCGTTCGTACCAACTGGAGATGATTCAGCGTCGTCGTTGACTTCGTCCTCGTTGTCAACCAAAGATTCGGCGGCGTCGTCCTGGCCGGTTTCAGCCTCGGTATTGATGATATCGTCGTCGCCCCCGCTGCCATCGGCTTTCGCGTCGTCCTTGCCATCGTTTTCAGAGTCAGTATCGACATCATCAAATTTAGCGTCTTCTCTACCATCGCCTTCTGAGCCGGCGTCACCATCATCGCTTTTAGCGTCGTCGCCGCTAGTATCGCCTTCAGAGTCGACAGCGTCGTCGATATCATCGGATTTTGCGTCGTCGATGCCAGCATCGCCTTCAGAGTCGGCGGCGTTGTCGATATCAGATTTAGCGTCGTTGATGCCAGCATCGCCTTCAGAGTCGGCATGGGTGAAATCATCGGTTTTTGCGTCGTCGTCGCCTCTAGGATCGCCTTCCGAGTTGGCGGCATCGTCGATATCAGATTTAGCTTCGTCGCCGAGGCTAGCATCTCCTGCAGAGTCGGCGTCGCCATCGGCATCGGCATCAGCGTCGGCCTCTCCATCGATATCGTTTCCATCGACTTCAGCGTCAGCGTCAGCGTTAGTATCAGCGGCGTCAGCGTGCCTGATTTCTTTTTCGTTCAAACCCTCGCGGCGCTTTTGGTCCTTTTTGCCGCTCTTGCTCTTGGGTTTTACCGATTTTATTTTCGTGATCAGGAAAACGGGGACATACGGGCTCCCTCCCGCTTTGCTATTCAGGGGTAACATGACGTTGTTAGTTCCGTCTTTATCGTATTTGAACCCTCGGGTAGCTTTCCCGCAAGAATTTATGGCCTGGTCGATTCTCTTATAAGCCTGATTAAAATTTCGGAGAGATAAAAGGTAGTTATTGTCGCTCGTGCCTTTGATATAGAACACGATTTTTAGACCTCGCAGATTGTGTTTCGTTAAAAAGTAGTAACCGAAATATTGGTTGCCGCATTGTTCTTTCATATTTTCCTGATTATACTTTTCGTAATCTAACGGGGAGTATTCATCGACGGGTTCAAAAACCGGTACTTCCCTGAGGAGGTTTATTTTTATTTCGGGTATGACGGGGAAATCTTTGCTTTTCGCTTTGTACTGATTGAAAAACTTTTCATAATGCTGTTCCGATTGCGAAAAACATATTTCTTCGTAAAGGGTTGAACTCGATTCGCAAATCTTTTTCAGTTCGAGATTCAGTTTATGGGCTAAATCGCAAAAGTAATCGAAAACAAGAAGTTCTGACTGCTTTCTATCTTGCACATTTATGAGTTGGGGGTTTTCTTTCAAAAAATCAAATTCCCAAAAAAACATTCCGTTGTACATCACGCAAAGACTCGGATCAACTTTCGCGCATACATTTGATTGAGAAACGAAATCGGGTTTCGATCCCAAGCACTCCAACGAGGGCACAATTCGCGATTTGTTTTTATCGGGGTGGTTATTATCGTATTCGTTGGAATGTATCTTCAAAGCGTTGGATCCATTCGGCTTAGTGATAGAAACGCATTTTAACGGAAAGGCTTTTTGGACTTGGTATTGCTTAACACGGTCTTCTACATCTGCTCGAGCTTTTTCGAGGATGTCCTGTGATTCTTTCGAAGTTTTATCGTTCTCCTCGATGTTCATCGTAAAAGAGTGACGTAATTTTATTTTCGTAAACATAATTAATATCTTCTCTTCTTCTTATGCGTCAATCTCGTAAAGGCGCTAAGCAGAAAATGAACTCGCTCGAAGGTAGTGTACCAAATTTATAGGTAGCGAAGTAATATAAATTATTTTATCTCAATTTTTATTTTTATATTTATTATATTACCAAATTTTAAAAAATAAATTTTTTTAATATGCTTCGAAACCAAATAAATTGTTAAATATTTATAATTTTGTTTTTTTTTATAAATCTTTCCTTTAGGCGCGATGATTTTTTTTATTCTTTTGTCGTTGAATTTCTGCTAAACTTTTTTCGTCGCGTCTTCGTGGAAATATTTTATTTAGTGTATCGGATGGTGGTTGTTTCGCTCGGCCGGTGTCGATGTTGACGCTCTCTCTTATTAAACGCGAAGCGAGAGTATTCGATTTTTTTGGAAAATTTAAATAGACTTTGTTAAACCGCCGCGGAAAAACGGCGACCCGTGTCCCGAAACGCTACGACTACGAGATCGATAGTAACGACCTCCGTTATCGTTTTCAGAAGCGCTGTTAATCTACCGAATTCGCCGTAGCTAATTTTGTAGAAGCACGCTGAATTCGCAATAGATCGTTTCGTCAAGGCACGCTGATTTCGCAGCGTCGTCGTCGTCATCGAATTAACAGTTTCTTCGCCCACTCGTCGTCGCTGTTGATGCTCTGTACAGAAAAGCGGCGTGGTAGATATCCCTTTATTTTTTGGAGGAAGACTATATATTTTACAGCAGACGAGGCAACCAATTTTCCGAAACCGCTAGAAGATCGATGTTGTTGACGTTGTCGGTAGTCATTGCACGAGTTTCCCGAGCTCGTTTCACCGAGGCGCGCTGATTTAATCTAGACGTTGTCGAATGAAAAATTTCTTATTTTCTCGGATCGTCGCCCTTGAGAGCCGTCATGTTGATGTCTGGTCATATTTTTTTTAACTACCGCAGAGGCGGCGACGATACATATTAGAAAATCGCTATACTGGCGATGTTAACGACGTCGTTTTTATCGGTTACCATTTTCCACAGAAATATGTAGATATCGTGCAACATCTCGTTTAAGTGCTGTATTTTCCAGTGAAAAACATGTCGAGAATGTTCGTTATTTTTAGAAACCGAGAAAAGTCTCTTCTTCAACCCTCGTTTTATTTTACATTTGCGTGATTGATATATAAATACGTGTTCGATTTCGAATACAACATCCCCCCATAGAGAAAAATAATATAAAAAGTGATTTTACTGACGATTTATTTAAACATGAAGAAAGCATAAAACAAGCAAAAAAAATACACCTAATTAATCAATAATATGTTAAAATGCATTTGTACAAACTATCGTTGGATAATGTAATATTCAACAATCGCAAATTTGGAGCTTTTTTCTTTCTTTATATTGGTTTTACTTTCGTGATCGAATGTTGGAATTGCTTTCTAAACGACGGTCTCGATGAAAATAATTGCTCAACCCATATCATTAAAAAATTTACGTAATGGCCTACGTGAAATATGTTCATTCCAATCTTCGTTCAAAAGCTTTCTATAAATCCTCCCCACGCCCACATATTTATTTCTCGTCAGTGGCGATTTGCTCGTCGTTCTTGATTGGAGGGAAGATTGAGGAAAAATAAAAAGACGGGGCAGATACCTCATCATGAAAATAAGTGAAATCCGAATAAAATATCTTTACCTTGCTTATTTCTTTTACGAAATTGCCTTCTAAAAGGTCTCGGTGAAAATAATCATCTGCGTGTATTTTAAGGTACGTCGCTGAGACAAACTTCAATGAAGTCGATCTTAGCAAATTTAGATGAAAGTCCTTAGAGCGAATGTTGGAATCGTATTTAAATTCCTCACTCGACATTTTTCGCTCACCCTTGAAAGATTTTTCACCCTTATTCCAACCATCGTCATTTAATTTTTGCAAAATGTTTATAGTTCTATATCTACAATCTCTAACACTCTCCACCTTCGCCGTCGAATCAAACTTCCTGGCATTCATCTTCTTCTTTTCGGAGGGCGGCGCTTTTTGGCATTTGCTTATCATCGATAATCTAGCTCTTTTAGGTGGCGAGAATTCTTCAGCGGCATCTTCCAAAGATAAGTGGGGGATTTCGCGATCAGAAATATCTCGCGCGATGATTTCCTGAATAGTCGTTTTAAATTCGCTCGAAGCCTTCACGAAATACACTTTACTTTCCATATTTATAGTTTTGGATAAAACGCGCAGTTTTAAAAATGCCATCAACGCCATGTCGCCTATGTTACAAAATTTATACTCGCCATTGTCGGTTTTCTTCACAAACGATAACAAATTAAACGGCGAATGTTGAGCGTATATTCTGAAAAAAGACATCCCAGTAGTATCAAACGACGTTTTACTCGCTCGTTCCATTTTAGGAAATATTAGTTCCTGTCCATTTTCTTGCAATAATTTATTTTTAAACTGATCTATGGATACTTTTGCTTCTTCAAATATTAATTTCAGGTTTTGATAATTTTCTGAAATCGAGGACGACGAAGACGACGATGCGGCGAGTGATTTTGAAGGGAGCGCCGTCAACAAGGGAAATAATCCTTTATCGAAGGAAAAAGCAATTCCGTTGGTGTTATTGTTATTATCATTATTATACTTCGTCGTGTAATGGAGTAAACTTTCCCATTTCTCATCTGAACTTTTACCTATTTCGTCATCGTCGCAATTTCTCTTGAATCTGTAACATTCGATGGGATCGCATCCCAATAAATAGAGGATCGATGAAGGGAGTCCGAGGACGTGCGGTGCGGGTAATTTATCGTCGGAAGGCACTCCTAAAATCAAATTTAAAACATCATTATAAGATAAATATTTAATCCATTTCCAATTAAGACCGTATACCAAACCCAGGAAGATTTCGATAACGACTAGACATTTCCGAATCATTTCCTCTTTATAACAATTTTGAGGAGCGTTATCTAAAGCGATTAGCTTCTTTTTTAACACATTGAAAATCGATGAAGTCATTAACGGGAAAGCTGGCGATTTCACTAAATTATCTTCGTGCGATTTGTAACTGCTAATGTTATTCACTTCTTTAGCGATCATGCGATTGAATAAACATTTAAGAACGTCGTCTCTCAGCAGCCAAACCGTATACGATTCATTGAAAGCCTTTAACTCGTTGACGTACCGTTTCGGTTTGACGTAATACGACCGAAGGAAAAAAAATAGTTTGAGCGAAAAGTAATTCAGGGGAGAAGTGGAAAATATTTTGCAACTCGGGTTTAACAAATACAAAACGGCGTTATAAAGAAACAAATCGCCGTAATTATCTCTTGTATTTAACTGGAAATAACCTTTCCTCACCCGTTGGCCGCGACTTCTTTTTTGGCTCCTCCCGCAATTTGAAGCATTAACCATTTCTCCAGTCATAATCCAAATTAAATTCGACAAATCAGTGTCCTCGTCATCAAGTTTCCCTGAACGAAAAGTAGTCGAAATTTCCTCAACGCAACTTTGTAAAATTTGACTCCAAGTGATCGGAATTTTATTCAGCCGAATACTCTTTTGTTTTTCTTCCACACTCAATTTTTTGTAATCCTCATCCGTAAAGAATTTAAAATTAAATTCTGCGACGCCCTTAGATTCGAAAGACGACGGAATTATTAAATATAGGGATGAATCTTTATTTTCTTCCTGATCGTAAATTTCGTTAGAAAAAGACGACTTAAATATGTCAGCATTCCAATAAGATTTATCGAGGTCGCTTTTTTCTCTTTTAAAATAGCCTCTTTCTTTGATATTGTTGAAATACACTTCATCGTTCTCAGAAAACGGAAAATAATCTCGCTCCTTTTTGTTCTTTCGCAAATGACGTAATGAGCTTTCTACGGCTAAATTTAAAATTTGAATTTTGTGAGCGGCGATAAATTTTTCTGTGTTTTCATTGTGTCTGTAAAAAAGAGGACATAATCTTTTCACCCTTTCTCGACGTTCGGCTTTAGAAAGACACAACCATTTGATATCATCGCGGTGAGAATTATTAGGGAGGTTTTCTATCGACCCCCAATTATTCGAAAGAAATAAGCTATTGAAATCAATTTCGCAATTGTTTTCTTTCAAGCGAAGGATCTTTTGCCGCTTTCTCGAATTATCACCTCGCACGAAATTTGAATATTTTGTTATCAAATCCTCTTTTTTTCCACCATCGTTTTTTAGAGCCAGTTGAGTTACATTTAGGAGAGCAACTGTTTCTGCTGCTGCTGCTGCTGCTGCTGCCTCTTCCATCGTTCGGATGAATAAAAATGTTCGCGAAATTCGATTACCGAGATTATATATGAGCTTTTATTTTCATATATCGTAATTATTATAGATCGATTAAAAATTATATTCACGTTTTATTTTAAATATAAAATATAATTTAATGATGAAATATTCCAAGACAGATAGACGGTACGAAGATGGAAGAGTTTTATCAAATTCCGCGCTCGAAGAGTTGAAAACAGCGCCAAGAAAAAGTTGAAAATTCTCAAAACAACGATCAAACGTATTTTTGAGAGTGAAAGCGAATTCTCTTCGACCGACGTGGTTAGCTTCAAGGTCTACATAAAAAATATTCAGCGAGTTCGCCCAACCCCTTCATGAAAAAAAGCATTACGTATAGCTGAATAGCGTTTTAAAACTCACGATATTAAAAAAGTTTGAAAATCTTCTAAAATGTCATTAAATTTATAAAAACATTTTTTTTAAAGATTGTGATTGAAATTGGCGCCAAAAAAATTGAAAATTATCAATCGAGTCTACCTTCTTCAACGAATTCAGCCATCGCCCCCCATGAAACGCGATGGCGATACGAGGGCAAGTTCCAAAGAAGAAGAGTCAGTTTATTTCGGAAGCGGTGCTGAGCGGACGTGTTTTATAACTCTCTCTGAAGAAAAGCGCTTCGGCGGTCCATAGGATGCTGGACGAAGGGAGAATGCGCCGTCGAACGGTCGTGAAAGAGACTCGCGAACGAAGCATCGAAAAAGTAAGGTTGTTGATATTTTTTATAAATGTTATTTAAAAGTCGACTACTGACAAAAACTAATGAAAGGCGCGCCGCTGCCTTATAATAAAAAATGAAAATTATGCGGTAAAAAGTAAATTTATATAAAGATGGTGGTTAAAATTAGCACAAAAAAAAAATTTAAAATTATCAGTCTAGTCTACCTTCTTCAACGATATCGCCCAACGCCTTCGTGAAATGCGATGACTATACGAAGGCGAATTCAGAAGAAGAATAGGAATCAATTTATTTTGAATGAAGTGCTGAGAATATGTGTTTTATAACTAACTCTCTCTCTGAAGAAATGCACTTTGGCGGTTCATGTGATGCTAGACAAAGGGAGAAGACATCGTCAAACGGTCGTGAAGGATACTCGCGAAAGGAACACTGAAACGGTAAGGTTGTTACTAATTTTATTATAAATGTTATATAAAAAAGTCGTTCACTGACAAAAACTAATGAAAGGCACACCGCCTCCCAGTATTCAAAAACGAAAATTAAGCGGTAATAAGTAAATTTATATAATAATTTTTTTAAAGATCGTGATTGAAATTGACGTAAAAAAATTGAAAATTACCAGTCGAGTCAATCTTCTCCAACGAGTTCGCCCATCGCCCTCATAAAGCGCGATGACTAAGCAAGGGCGAATTCCCAAGAAGAGGATCAAGTTAGTTCTTGAAGCGGTGCTTTGAGCGGACGTTTTTCTATAACTCTCTCTAAATAAAGGCGCTTCGGCCGGCGCCACAGGATGCTGAACGATAGGGAGAAGGCGACGTTGAGAATACAAAACCCACGATTGCGTGCGTGGCATTCTATTTATGAAATCTTCGTCTTTGGTAAGTTTTTTAAAGTTTCTACTTTAGGTTTTAGATCTAAAATAATTTAAGTAATTTTCTATTATTATAAGATAAACATAAATATCAAAATAGAAAATTCCGCGTTAAAAAGGTTTAATTTTAATTATATAAATAAATGTCTTTTAAAGAGGATCAGTGAATAAGGTGAGAATATGGCAAGGGAAAAAAAATTTGAAAATTATCAAGTCGGAGTATCAGCTATCGTCTTCACTTGAGTTCTCCATCGAGGCCTCATTGAAGATCGCGATCTCTATACAAAGAGCTGGAAGTTCCGTCAGGCGAAATGGAGTCACAGTTTATTTATGAGATAGCGGTTGCTTGGAAGCGGAACGTGTTCGTTAGCATCAGTAGAGTCCATCACTCTCTCACAGAAAGGCCTTTCGCGCCCACAGGATGACGAACGAAGGAGACATGGCGCGGTGAGAAAAATAGGCGAAGCGATTAGTCATAGCATTCCTTTATAGGAAATCTTTGTCTCGGGTAAGTTTTTTTTTCTATAAGAGTTTCTCTTAAATTTTAAGATATTATAAAAAGAATAAAGTTTAAGTAAAATCTTAATTATTGATAATCATAAAACCTGTTATCTCTGTGGGAGAATTTAATTTTTTCTAGAGATCACTTAGGAGCTGTGTCGAGGACCTTATGGACTTACTTATGACCCTTCGAATTATATCAACTTCCTTCACAAACGTAACTACGAAAAATCGGGCCTGCAAGCGGATAAGTTGATGACCTAAAGTGATCGCGCTGAACACAACCGGCTTTTAGTATAAAACTATCGCTTCAACCCGATATAATGAACGGTTCGCAGGGGAACTAATATATTCCCGAAGGTCTAAAGTATCGGATTCGAAGGTCTAAGTGCCTAAAAAATAAAAAATCTCAAAAGAAAATTATTTCACAAAAATTTTTTCGAAGTCGAGAATTATTTTTCGGGAATTGCCACTTAGACTCGACTTATCCAGTTCCGTACAGCCGGGGTGTCACCTATTATGCGGTCATATCTCATCTGGTTGACGCAATAGTTCGAGCTTAAAGAAATGGCATTTGGGAAAAGCGTTCAGCCCGGCTTTGCGGATTCCCGGTAAGGCGACACTATATTATAGTGACGTTTCGGAGGGGAACAAAAACGACCCCTAACGTGAATCGCGCGCGACACCTTTGAGCTATTAATAATATCGCTTCCCAGCCACCGATGGTAAAGTTATGACGTCGTATGAATGGGAATGTGATATACAGATCGAAAGGTCTAAGTATACAGTCACAAGTCTAAGTGCTAAAAACATAAAAATCTCCCAATAGGAAAAAGTTTATTGATAATAATGTTATTAAGGATTGTTACTTGAAACATTCCTATGAATTTCGTTAAAATCTACAATGATTTAAAGAGAAGGACTTGGGTAAAAAAATCAGACCTATCTAGCGCCCGAGACCAAGATTTCCATATAGAGAGGACTATTACGAGTAAATCGGTTGCCATTTTTTCGTCCACGGCGACTTCTCTTCGTTATCAGCATCCTAGATGGGCCGCCCGAAGCGTGACCCCTGATTTCGCGTTACGAGAGAAATTATAAAAACACGTCCGGCCTCAGCACCGGCTTCTAAAATATACTGACTCCTTTTCTCGATTCGCCCTTGCTTAGAGACGGCGCTTCATGAGGGGCGAATTGGAGAGAACCATTGAAGGAAGATTGACCGACTGATAATTTTTTCAAATTTTTTTGCCCCCGCCCCAATTTCAATCACGATCTTTAAAAGAATTTACTACATAATTAAATTTACTTTAACGAGAAATTACAATTATGAATTATGGTTATTACTAAAAGATAGTCAATCTTACTTAAATTTATTTTTAAATCAAAACTAAGAGAGAAACTGTTTAAAAAAGCCTCCCCTTACCCAAAGACCGAGAAGATTTCATAAATAGATGCCCGAACGAGCCACATCGTTGTCTCTGTTTATCTCGAACCGGGCGCACCTTCTCCTTCGTTCAGCATCCTGTGGGCCGCCGAAGCGCCTTTATTGAGAGAGAGTTATAAAACACGTCCGCTCAGCACCGCTTCCAAAATAACTGACTCCTCTTCTTGGGAATTCGCCCTTGCTTAGTCATCGCGCTTTATGAGGGCGATGGGCGAACTCGTTGGAGAAGATTGACTCGACTGGTAATTTTCAATTTTTTTACGTCAATTTCAATCACGATCTTTAAAAAAATTATTATATAAATTTACTTATTACCGCTTAATTTTCGTTTTTGAATACTGGGAGGCGGTGTGCCTTTCATTAGTTTTTGTCAGTGAACGACTTTTTTATATAACATTTATAATAAAATTAGTAACAACCTTACCGTTTCAGTGTTCCTTTCGCGAGTATCCTTCACGACCGTTTGACGATGTCTTCTCCCTTTGTCTAGCATCACATGAACCGCCAAAGTGCATTTCTTCAGAGAGAGAGTTAGTTATAAAACACATATTCTCAGCACTTCATTCAAAATAAATTGATTCCTATTCTTCTTCTGAATTCGCCTTCGTATAGTCATCGCATTTCACGAAGGCGTTGGGCGATATCGTTGAAGAAGGTAGACTAGACTGATAATTTTAAATTTTTTTTTTGTGCTAATTTTAACCACCATCTTTATATAAATTTACTTTTTACCGCATAATTTTCATTTTTTATTATAAGGCAGCGGCGCGCCTTTCATTAGTTTTTGTCAGTAGTCGACTTTTAAATAACATTTATAAAAAATATCAACAACCTTACTTTTTCGATGCTTCGTTCGCGAGTCTCTTTCACGACCGTTCGACGGCGCATTCTCCCTTCGTCCAGCATCCTATGGACCGCCGAAGCGCTTTTCTTCAGAGAGAGTTATAAAACACGTCCGCTCAGCACCGCTTCCGAAATAAACTGACTCTTCTTCTTTGGAACTTGCCCTCGTATCGCCATCGCGTTTCATGGGGGGCGATGGCTGAATTCGTTGAAGAAGGTAGACTCGATTGATAATTTTCAATTTTTTTGGCGCCAATTTCAATCACAATCTTTAAAAAAAATGTTTTTATAAATTTAATGACATTTTAGAAGATTTTCAAACTTTTTTAATATCGTGAGTTTTAAAACGCTATTCAGCTATACGTAATGCTTTTTTTCATGAAGGGGTTGGGCGAACTCGCTGAATATTTTTTATGTAGACCTTGAAGCTAACCACGTCGGTCGAAGAGAATTCGCTTTCACTCTCAAAAATACGTTTGATCGTTGTTTTGAGAATTTTCAACTTTTTCTTGGCGCTGTTTTCAACTCTTCGAGCGCGGAATTTGATAAAACTCTTCCATCTTCGTACCGTCTATCTGTCTTGGAATATTTCATCATTAAATTATATTTTATATTTAAAATAAAACGTGAATATAATTTTTAATCGATCTATAATAATTACGATATATGAAAATAAAAGCTCATATATAATCTCGGTAATCGAATTTCGCGAACATTTTTATTCATCCGAACGATGGAAGAGGCAGCAGCAGCAGCAGCAGCAGCAGAAACAGTTGCTCTCCTAAATGTAACTCAACTGGCTCTAAAAAACGATGGTGGAAAAAAAGAGGATTTGATAACAAAATATTCAAATTTCGTGCGAGGTGATAATTCGAGAAAGCGGCAAAAGATCCTTCGCTTGAAAGAAAACAATTGCGAAATTGATTTCAATAGCTTATTTCTTTCGAATAATTGGGGGTCGATAGAAAACCTCCCTAATAATTCTCACCGCGATGATATCAAATGGTTGTGTCTTTCTAAAGCCGAACGTCGAGAAAGGGTGAAAAGATTATGTCCTCTTTTTTACAGACACAATGAAAACACAGAAAAATTTATCGCCGCTCACAAAATTCAAATTTTAAATTTAGCCGTAGAAAGCTCATTACGTCATTTGCGAAAGAACAAAAAGGAGCGAGATTATTTTCCGTTTTCTGAGAACGATGAAGTGTATTTCAACAATATCAAAGAAAGAGGCTATTTTAAAAGAGAAAAAAGCGACCTCGATAAATCTTATTGGAATGCTGACATATTTAAGTCGTCTTTTTCTAACGAAATTTACGATCAGGAAGAAAATAAAGATTCATCCCTATATTTAATAATTCCGTCGTCTTTCGAATCTAAGGGCGTCGCAGAATTTAATTTTAAATTCTTTACGGATGAGGATTACAAAAAATTGAGTGTGGAAGAAAAACAAAAGAGTATTCGGCTGAATAAAATTCCGATCACTTGGAGTCAAATTTTACAAAGTTGCGTTGAGGAAATTTCGACTACTTTTCGTTCAGGGAAACTTGATGACGAGGACACTGATTTGTCGAATTTAATTTGGATTATGACTGGAGAAATGGTTAATGCTTCAAATTGCGGGAGGAGCCAAAAAAGAAGTCGCGGCCAACGGGTGAGGAAAGGTTATTTCCAGTTAAATACAAGAGATAATTACGGCGATTTGTTTCTTTATAACGCCGTTTTGTATTTGTTAAACCCGAGTTGCAAAATATTTTCCACTTCTCCCCTGAATTACTTTTCGCTCAAACTATTTTTTTTCCTTCGGTCGTATTACGTCAAACCGAAACGGTACGTCAACGAGTTAAAGGCTTTCAATGAATCGTATACGGTTTGGCTGCTGAGAGACGACGTTCTTAAATGTTTATTCAATCGCATGATCGCTAAAGAAGTGAATAACATTAGCAGTTACAAATCGCACGAAGATAATTTAGTGAAATCGCCAGCTTTCCCGTTAATGACTTCATCGATTTTCAATGTGTTAAAAAAGAAGCTAATCGCTTTAGATAACGCTCCTCAAAATTGTTATAAAGAGGAAATGATTCGGAAATGTCTAGTCGTTATCGAAATCTTCCTGGGTTTGGTATACGGTCTTAATTGGAAATGGATTAAATATTTATCTTATAATGATGTTTTAAATTTGATTTTAGGAGTGCCTTCCGACGATAAATTACCCGCACCGCACGTCCTCGGACTCCCTTCATCGATCCTCTATTTATTGGGATGCGATCCCATCGAATGTTACAGATTCAAGAGAAATTGCGACGATGACGAAATAGGTAAAAGTTCAGATGAGAAATGGGAAAGTTTACTCCATTACACGACGAAGTATAATAATGATAATAACAATAACACCAACGGAATTGCTTTTTCCTTCGATAAAGGATTATTTCCCTTGTTGACGGCGCTCCCTTCAAAATCACTCGCCGCATCGTCGTCTTCGTCGTCCTCGATTTCAGAAAATTATCAAAACCTGAAATTAATATTTGAAGAAGCAAAAGTATCCATAGATCAGTTTAAAAATAAATTATTGCAAGAAAATGGACAGGAACTAATATTTCCTAAAATGGAACGAGCGAGTAAAACGTCGTTTGATACTACTGGGATGTCTTTTTTCAGAATATACGCTCAACATTCGACGTTTAATTTGTTATCGTTTGTGAAGAA
The DNA here is from genome assembly GCA_015478945.1 of Trachelipus rathkii. Lineage (NCBI taxonomy): Eukaryota > Metazoa > Arthropoda > Malacostraca > Isopoda > Trachelipodidae > Trachelipus > Trachelipus rathkii. The sequence goes on from JABUQX010042647.1 coordinate 20,211, forward strand.
AACCGACAATGGCGAGTATAAATTTTGTAACATAGGCGACATGGCGTTGATGGCATTTTTAAAACTGCGCGTTTTATCCAAAACTATAAATATGGAAAGTAAAGTGTATTTCGTGAAGGCTTCGAGCGAATTTAAAACGACTATTCAGGAAATCATCGCGCGAGATATTTCTGATCGCGAAATCCCCCACTTATCTTTGGAAGATGCCGCTGAAGAATTCTCGCCACCTAAAAGAGCTAGATTATCGATGATAAGCAAATGCCAAAAAGCGCCGCCCTCCGAAAAGAAGAAGATGAATGCCAGGAAGTTTGATTCGACGGCGAAGGTGGAGAGTGTTAGAGATTGTAGATATAGAACTATAAACATTTTGCAAAAATTAAATGACGATGGTTGGAATAAGGGTGAAAAATCTTTCAAGGGTGAGCGAAAAATGTCGAGTGAGGAATTTAAATACGATTCCAACATTCGCTCTAAGGACTTTCATCTAAATTTGCTAAGATCGACTTCATTGAAGTTTGTCTCAGCGACGTACCTTAAAATACACGCAGATGATTATTTTCACCGAGACCTTTTAGAAGGCAATTTCGTAAAAGAAATAAGCAAGGTAAAGATATTTTATTCGGATTTCACTTATTTTCATGATGAGGTATCTGCCCCGTCTTTTTATTTTTCCTCAATCTTCCCTCCAATCAAGAACGACGAGCAAATCGCCACTGACGAGAAATAAATATGTGGGCGTGGGGAGGATTTATAGAAAGCTTTTGAACGAAGATTGGAATGAACATATTTCACGTAGGCCATTACGTAAATTTTTTAATGATATGGGTTGAGCAATTATTTTCATCGAGACCGTCGTTTAGAAAGCAATTCCAACATTCGATCACGAAAGTAAAACCAATATAAAGAAAGAAAAAAGCTCCAAATTTGCGATTGTTGAATATTACATTATCCAACGATAGTTTGTACAAATGCATTTTAACATATTATTGATTAATTAGGTGTATTTTTTTTGCTTGTTTTATGCTTTCTTCATGTTTAAATAAATCGTCAGTAAAATCACTTTTTATATTATTTTTCTCTATGGGGGGATGTTGTATTCGAAATCGAACACGTATTTATATATCAATCACGCAAATGTAAAATAAAACGAGGGTTGAAGAAGAGACTTTTCTCGGTTTCTAAAAATAACGAACATTCTCGACATGTTTTTCACTGGAAAATACAGCACTTAAACGAGATGTTGCACGATATCTACATATTTCTGTGGAAAATGGTAACCGATAAAAACGACGTCGTTAACATCGCCAGTATAGCGATTTTCTAATATGTATCGTCGCCGCCTCTGCGGTAGTTAAAAAAAATATGACCAGACATCAACATGACGGCTCTCAAGGGCGACGATCCGAGAAAATAAGAAATTTTTCATTCGACAACGTCTAGATTAAATCAGCGCGCCTCGGTGAAACGAGCTCGGGAAACTCGTGCAATGACTACCGACAACGTCAACAACATCGATCTTCTAGCGGTTTCGGAAAATTGGTTGCCTCGTCTGCTGTAAAATATATAGTCTTCCTCCAAAAAATAAAGGGATATCTACCACGCCGCTTTTCTGTACAGAGCATCAACAGCGACGACGAGTGGGCGAAGAAACTGTTAATTCGATGACGACGACGACGCTGCGAAATCAGCGTGCCTTGACGAAACGATCTATTGCGAATTCAGCGTGCTTCTACAAAATTAGCTACGGCGAATTCGGTAGATTAACAGCGCTTCTGAAAACGATAACGGAGGTCGTTACTATCGATCTCGTAGTCGTAGCGTTTCGGGACACGGGTCGCCGTTTTTCCGCGGCGGTTTAACAAAGTCTATTTAAATTTTCCAAAAAAATCGAATACTCTCGCTTCGCGTTTAATAAGAGAGAGCGTCAACATCGACACCGGCCGAGCGAAACAACCACCATCCGATACACTAAATAAAATATTTCCACGAAGACGCGACGAAAAAAGTTTAGCAGAAATTCAACGACAAAAGAATAAAAAAAATCATCGCGCCTAAAGGAAAGATTTATAAAAAAAAACAAAATTATAAATATTTAACAATTTATTTGGTTTCGAAGCATATTAAAAAAATTTATTTTTTAAAATTTGGTAATATAATAAATATAAAAATAAAAATTGAGATAAAATAATTTATATTACTTCGCTACCTATAAATTTGGTACACTACCTTCGAGCGAGTTCATTTTCTGCTTAGCGCCTTTACGAGATTGACGCATAAGAAGAAGAGAAGATATTAATTATGTTTACGAAAATAAAATTACGTCACTCTTTTACGATGAACATCGAGGAGAACGATAAAACTTCGAAAGAATCACAGGACATCCTCGAAAAAGCTCGAGCAGATGTAGAAGACCGTGTTAAGCAATACCAAGTCCAAAAAGCCTTTCCGTTAAAATGCGTTTCTATCACTAAGCCGAATGGATCCAACGCTTTGAAGATACATTCCAACGAATACGATAATAACCACCCCGATAAAAACAAATCGCGAATTGTGCCCTCGTTGGAGTGCTTGGGATCGAAACCCGATTTCGTTTCTCAATCAAATGTATGCGCGAAAGTTGATCCGAGTCTTTGCGTGATGTACAACGGAATGTTTTTTTGGGAATTTGATTTTTTGAAAGAAAACCCCCAACTCATAAATGTGCAAGATAGAAAGCAGTCAGAACTTCTTGTTTTCGATTACTTTTGCGATTTAGCCCATAAACTGAATCTCGAACTGAAAAAGATTTGCGAATCGAGTTCAACCCTTTACGAAGAAATATGTTTTTCGCAATCGGAACAGCATTATGAAAAGTTTTTCAATCAGTACAAAGCGAAAAGCAAAGATTTCCCCGTCATACCCGAAATAAAAATAAACCTCCTCAGGGAAGTACCGGTTTTTGAACCCGTCGATGAATACTCCCCGTTAGATTACGAAAAGTATAATCAGGAAAATATGAAAGAACAATGCGGCAACCAATATTTCGGTTACTACTTTTTAACGAAACACAATCTGCGAGGTCTAAAAATCGTGTTCTATATCAAAGGCACGAGCGACAATAACTACCTTTTATCTCTCCGAAATTTTAATCAGGCTTATAAGAGAATCGACCAGGCCATAAATTCTTGCGGGAAAGCTACCCGAGGGTTCAAATACGATAAAGACGGAACTAACAACGTCATGTTACCCCTGAATAGCAAAGCGGGAGGGAGCCCGTATGTCCCCGTTTTCCTGATCACGAAAATAAAATCGGTAAAACCCAAGAGCAAGAGCGGCAAAAAGGACCAAAAGCGCCGCGAGGGTTTGAACGAAAAAGAAATCAGGCACGCTGACGCCGCTGATACTAACGCTGACGCTGACGCTGAAGTCGATGGAAACGATATCGATGGAGAGGCCGACGCTGATGCCGATGCCGATGGCGACGCCGACTCTGCAGGAGATGCTAGCCTCGGCGACGAAGCTAAATCTGATATCGACGATGCCGCCAACTCGGAAGGCGATCCTAGAGGCGACGACGACGCAAAAACCGATGATTTCACCCATGCCGACTCTGAAGGCGATGCTGGCATCAACGACGCTAAATCTGATATCGACAACGCCGCCGACTCTGAAGGCGATGCTGGCATCGACGACGCAAAATCCGATGATATCGACGACGCTGTCGACTCTGAAGGCGATACTAGCGGCGACGACGCTAAAAGCGATGATGGTGACGCCGGCTCAGAAGGCGATGGTAGAGAAGACGCTAAATTTGATGATGTCGATACTGACTCTGAAAACGATGGCAAGGACGACGCGAAAGCCGATGGCAGCGGGGGCGACGACGATATCATCAATACCGAGGCTGAAACCGGCCAGGACGACGCCGCCGAATCTTTGGTTGACAACGAGGACGAAGTCAACGACGACGCTGAATCATCTCCAGTTGGTACGAACGCCGATGGTGAAATTTTAATTGATTACGCAATTTCATCGAGAGGAGAACTTATCGAAAACACGGATGGTGGTGTAAAAAGAATAAGCGCGAGCGACGCTCAGAGGACTGAAGAAGAAGAAGAAGTTGGAAGCCATATTCTTCTTCTTTATCCCAACTCTATTTACACCAATATCGGTATATATACGAAGGAAACGTACCACCAGCTGGAGAAAAAAATCAACATCTTAGAGAAAACGAAGGCGATGCAAAACGAAAAATCGGATACGCGTTGGGATTTGGAAATGTATTTCAAAATTAAGCGTATGCTCGGAAAAGAATTTATTTTACAAAACCCTCTCATCGACTTTGAGCTAATTTGTTGTTATTTCGGTTTCGTTTTTTCCAATAAGGAGAATAACGTTTGCTTGTACCGAGAGGGAGCTAGTGAAGAAAGGGGCCACGAGATTTTCGCAAAGAAAATGTCTGATTTACAAAAGAGTATCGAAAGAGAAAGGAACAGCAGAAGCAAATCGGGTGAGAAAAAAAAGAAGAGCTCAAAGCGAAATAATAAAAATCGGGAAAGACGGGATGATATCGATAATGAAGAAAACGAGCTATCTCAAGAAGAAGAAGAAGAAAATGCGGGGCCATCGGAGAGAAAAAAGCGCGCGCTTCAGGATGAGTTGAGATCTAATAGCAAAATAATCAACCCATCATTCGATTCCGATGTCGCGTCATTATCCTTAACGAATTTGGTGCTGGCTAACAGATTTTGCGTCATCTACAACATCGCGAATAACCCCGTTCAATTTTTACGTTTAATGAAAAGTAAGGGATATGTTTTCACGGGAGATTTCTCCGCTCTATCACTAGATCGAAAACTGAGAGATGAAAAATTTTTAGAGCGGTGCGCTGATCTGAAAAGGTTTTGCGATGAAAATGCAATCGGAAGATTTTCGGTTAAAAAAATTTGTAAATCGTGCTTCGAGGTGTCGAAAAAAGAACTTTATCGAAATATAGAGGACGTCAACGATAAGAAAGAAATGGAAAACGAACGAATCCCATTCTGTCACCTCGATCATCCTCTCGCGTCTTGTCACCTGAGTAATTTTTGCTCGAGAACATTCGTTTCTCAAATCGCAAATATGTTTCCATCCTTTAAAATTTGCGATGGCGTTGAATCCGTCCACATCATTAAGGAAAACTTTTGCGTTCCGTTTAATCAATCCTTATATTTCCAACAAACCGCCGCGGAAAAAGGTCTGTATCGGAATTTATTCAATTGCGACCAGCATCGGGAAAGTGAAAAATTGTTAACTTTAGAATATAACGCATCGCTCGCGAATCTTATTAAGGGGCTGAATTATAATATTTGTTACAACGATATGCTTTTGCTTTGCGACGTGTCCCACTATTTTGGTTTCATAAAAAGGAAAAACGCTGCCGAAGAAGAAGAAGATCTTGACCGGCATGAGGAGACCCCTTTGCCTATCTCTAACCCGAGGAAGGATATAGCGCGCGGCAAGTTGGAGGAAATAACGGAAAAATTAAACGTGAGGTTAGCTCCGAAATTGATGGACGATTTACGGTGGTATTCGCATAGAACGTGGTCACAGAGGGGTTGGAGAAACTCGATTTTCGCAAACCGAACCGGCCTACACGCGGGTTTTGACTTCGAAGACCGATACTTTCAAATAATGAGTGCAATTCTTTTCGAAGAAGGGCTACTCACCCCGTTACATCTCAATCAAATGGTCGTCAACGTTAGCGGGTATTATAAATCTCTGGATAAATGTTTCGACGAGATTGGCGGTTTCGATAATATTTCTTCCGATAAAGTGGTGGAAGCGCCGAATGTATTAAATATCGTCGATAAGAATGAAAAGTTTGGCGCCGGACTCGTTCCTAACTATGAAGAATCGAAAGGCTCGGAAAAAAATTCGAACGAAGAGTCCCGGACCCTAAAAGCAAGAAGGGAATTGATCGCGGAAATGGACGAATTGTATACGAAATTACAAAAGCAGTTTTATCCTATAGTATTTAGTGAGATCAATTGGAACGAACAAATATTTTTCATGTGCGAAAAGGCCTGTAAAACCGACGTTTTCTCGTTTCTAACTCTTTCGGGAAAAATAGTCGTTAAGTACCTTCGTCTTCGAGGCGTTTTCGAAAATTTAAAAGATAAAGAACGAAGCGGTTTCGCGAAACAGTCCTTTTTCCGGAATATGTATGATAAATTTAAAAATAACAGGACCCAAGACGAAAAAGCTATTAGAGAATTCATCGTCGAAGACTCTTTCTTGGGGAAAAATTTTTCGAAGAACAGAGAGGATAATAAGAATATCAATACCGCTCCCACCACCGCCACCGCCGCTATCGAAGAGGAAAAGAAAACCGAATACGAATATAATTGCTTCATGACTTTCTGCATATATTGGTGCTGGGCTTTCAACTACGTTAAAATGGAACACATGGCCGCGTTGGTAACTTTGAAAAGAATTTTGGAGAAAAATTTCGATTCTCTACTCCACGTTTGGGATGTCGTTATCGATTTCTCGGAAGTTAGCGTACTATCCAGGGAAAGCGAAACCGAAGATCTCGAGGAGCTCGTCAACGTTTTCAAAGCGAAGGTTTTTGGATTTATATATTTTTCGAAGGAAAGAGTCTTCGAATTCAAAAGATCTTTGATCATAGATTCTTTCGTTCATCCCGAAATCAACGATAGGTGGATTAAATTTGTAGAGAAATACGAATCGATGATATTAGGAGGTATAATCGTGAAACGGAAATTCATTCACCTTTTGTACATTCAACTTTGCACAGAGTACTGCCAGGTGTACGGCGCTCAACCTTGTTATACGCGTTTGGAGTCGATCGTAATGGACGAACACACACCTAGCTATAAGTTAAGCGATGACGGTAGTAGGAGCGATCTCGACTCAAATTTATGGGATAACGACGATGCCGAGTGTTCGACTAACGATAGAGTTATTAATACCATTAAAACTTTGGGGCGTAGATTAAGAATCACTACAAATTTCGATTCTCGGTTGTTTTTGAAAAAAATTAAAGTGAAAGTCGAAACGTACAATAAGCAAATGAAAAAAAATGCGGGGTGCAAAGAAGAAGAGAGGCAGAGAAGTATCGCCAAAGGAATACATATCGAGTACAAAGCTCCACCAAAATTTTGGAAGATCAGTTTAGACCCAGAAGAAAAAGAAAAAATGGAAGTCATTATGTGGAACGAATTCATTGAAGAATTGGAAAAGTTCGTTTTGCGTCAGCTCGAACCGATCGAAAAAAACTTCCCGTCGGCTTCTTCCTCAACCACTGCCGGCGTTTTTGCCGATGATAACTCTTTATCATCGGTATTGTTTAAGATTTTAAATAAAAGGAGCGATTCGTTAAGGGAGGAAAATATTAACATCGAAGATTGTATCTACGAATTTACGTTTCCTTCTTCGTCGGAGAACGAAATGACGATCGTCGATAAATATATATTGGATCAATTTTGTAAAGCGAAAAATGGAGAAAACGTCAAAACGAAGGAAAGTTTAGAAGTTTTGGACTGCATTGTAAACGACGAGAGTAACGATCGTAAAATAGCGGACGTTTTAATGTCTCAAAAATCGACGAAGTTGCTTTCGAGTGATGATAAAAGATTTCCCGGTTGGAATAACGAAAAAGAAAGATACCACGTGCAAGAAAGTTCCGCAGAGAAAGGCGAGAAGGCGAAAGAAAGTTGCCACCCCGGGGATAAAAACGCGCCCTGTAATCAGCATGTTTTGTCTTCCAAATCTAAAGGCGGAGGAGGGGGTTCTTCTTTCGGAAATAAACAGAACGAGGATTTCGGGTGCGGGTTACTCTCTCATAAATTCGAAAATATGTACGGGAGAAGAACGACTATCGAGAACGGGAGCGATAAGCCCGTAAACCTTACCTTGGTAATGGATAATGACGAGGAACGGAGCGTCTTCGAAGTACCGGGTTTTTATCAATCTACCTTAAGACCGATTGAAGTCACGGAATATTCCAAAGCGATCACGTATGCCGATGTAAGATACGTAATAGATTTTGTGAATCAAAGATTTCTTTCGATCATGGGCATAAATTTGAATGATGACCGCGTGAGCTTCGGAATTTTGCGCGAAACGAAAAACGAAAAGGCGAAGGACCCCTTAACGCGTTCGGACAAATACGTCGCGTTCCCTTCGTTAAAACGGTTCCTCTCCGCCGACGCCGACGCCGACGCCGACGCCTCAGTTTTTTCCGAATTAATGAGGTTATCGTACAAATCGGGTTGAAGATATTTTGCCAAAGAGCGATACCGAGGAAGGGTGGCACAGGCTCCGAGTGTATAACGTCATTTGCAATTCATTGAAGCATTTGAGTTATCGCCTTGAATCGAATCGGCCCACTGTCTATTTGTATAGGGACGAAAGAAACGGCGTTCAAAAGATCAAGATAAAAAAAAACGAGAGCGTATTAATAGTGCAAAATTCGCACAACGTTTTGGACCAACATCCGGATTATTGTCCGGAAAGCCCACCGGGAAAAATCGTTAAGCGAATAAGGTGCGTAATTATTCCCGGCACCGAATTGAAACATTTGCCAAAATTCGGAATGAAAGAAATTAATGCGAAATATTTACTAAAGCAGTTCCATTTTACGCAGGAAATATATTTTTATCGCCTTAACGTCCTGACGCAGCCTCTGGAGAAATATAGAATCCTGGAAGAGATTATCGATACCGTTAAAATGAGAGCAGTGCTAAGCCGGAAGAAAGAGGCGTCGAAACCGAAAAACTTTTACGCGAACCCGGATTACGGATTGGATGAAGAACCACCCCGCGCAGACGAAAACGATGGCTATTGCGGTGAATACTCCGCGGCTGAGAAGAGGAGGGAGAACGACGACGACGACGACATAATGAAAGAGGTATTATCGCCCGAAAACGAGATATTGCTTCGATATGGTTTTCACGCCCACAAAGAACATTTTTTGCCGGGCTTGTCGCGCAGATTATCGAGACTTTTGACATGGGAAAAAGAAGAGTATCGTAAAGAGAATACCAAATACGAATTCAACACCAACGTAAAACCGTACTCCCGATTGTCGAAGTATACCTTTTCCAGAGAGTTGGCTAACGTGTTTAACAACCATCACAATCAACCGTTCGCTGGACCTGCGGAAAAACTGTTCGTGACGAAAAACAAAAGTTTCTCCAGCGAATCGGACGGCGGCCCGACCCTGATATCCTACCGGCCGAACGTGTTGGAGGCAAACGGGAAGTATTTGATTTGCGGATACGAAAACGAACTCTTCGCCGATACCTCGAAGGTGATATCGAACGAAATTTCGATCGAGAAATTGACGCTCATCCACAACGTCTCGTTAAATTTCGACGAAATCATCTTAATCATCCGAAATCTTTTGAACGCCAATTCGGCGCTTCAGGGTCTGAACATTTTCGTTTTTTTGTTCGCGAACGGTCAGTTAACGGGCTTGAGCGAAAAGGACTTGATAGATACCATATTTTACACCATCAAAGAATTGGCGACTGCGGGAGTAGGAGGAAGCAGCGGCAGCGCAGTCGACAAATCCACCCCCATTTATCGGTTGTATAAATTGATTGATAAAAACAAAATGTACCTCTACCTGCTCAAACACCTCATGGTCTTCGTCGGCTATGGAAACGCACTCAGCACGATGGATAACGAGTTTATGCACCATTTGATGTATACCGTCAATCAAGCTTCGTACAACATGCTGGAAAAAACTATAACGATACTAGTCGGGGTAAAAGGAAACGAGGGAAAATCGAACTTCATGGCGATGGTGAGGAGGGCCTTATTCGGAAAAATAGCTTTCGCCACTTGCTATTTATCCGATTTCGATACTAAAAAGAGTTCGAGTTCGACGGCTATGCCGAATTTGAACTTTTTGGGAAAATCCCACGGCGCTATAGTTGACGAGGCTTCGACCAAGAAGGATCCCGAGCACCGACTGATGAAGTTCTGTACCGACCGCGTCGTTGAAAATTTCGCAGAGGGGCGGCAGCGGGAACTTGCACGAGGAAGGGAGATCGCGAGCGCGAGCGCGTCCGCTTATGACGTTGAAGATGATGATGATGATGAGGACTGTCGTCGCTTGCGTATGCACCGAAGAATAAGAAAACTCTCCGTCGTGAAGAATATTGATTACGATAAATATTTCGATTTCTCTTCAAAACTCTTTTGCTCATCGACGTGTTTTACGTGGAACCATGGGTCGCCGGTGATCTTTAACGTACCACCCGAGGTTTTCATAAACTACCATCATATAATTCAGTCTTCGATCGTGTGCGAAACCAGTGTCATTCTTAAAAGCTGGCACAAGGAAATTTTTTCACCGATAATCGAAAGTAAGAGGCATAAAATAATTCAAAAATCGAAAGATCTGCCGCAACATATTAGAGACACGATCACGTTTTCCAACAACGTGCTTTATTTGAGTCAAGAAAAAGTAGTAAATTATATAGATAAAGCGTCGTATTTGGGAATAATAAAAAAAAAGGATTGTTTGAAAACCGCCTCGATTGCCGACGCCGATGCCGACGCCGACGCCACTGCCTCATCAACTACGATTCGCGGTAACGAGGAAGAATCGGAATCAGAACCCGAAAACGGTTCAGAAAGGCGATTTTCGAAGCCGAAGCACGATCAGAAATGGTTTAAATTGCTCCAAGATTCTGTGAAAACTGCAAAAATTTTAGAATTTCACACCGGCAGGCCGAAGAAAGGTCAAAGGCGAATAGGTTTTTTCGATAACGATCGAAGAGATAATACAACCCGGACCGAATACGGCTACTATATTGAAGAAGATGATAGGGAGGACGTTGAATTGTTATGGATAGAGACGTTTTCGAGCGACAAGGTTTCTTCGGCAACGAAAATAGATTACGAGAACGGCACTAGTTTAAAAAGACGAAGATCCCGCGGCTCTTCCCGTTCACCCGAGTCCGATGTTGACGAAAAAGGCGCCACCACCGCCGCTGCCACTAGTAGACGCAAAAGGACTAAGGAAGCGTCGTCACCGGTATCGTCGATGATTAGTGGCGTAGAAATAAGGAAAGAAGAAAATGTCGCCACTCTCGCCACCTCCAAAGAAGGAGAAGAAGATATCGTGACAAAACGATCGATTTCAAAGAGAAAAAGAAGTGTCGATGATGGGGTCGGCGCTCTAGCAAAGAGAAAGAGACGAGAAATAAAACGTTCCGATCGCCCCGTGGACGAAAAGGATATCAACCCACCGGTTAGGTTAGATGCGAGATGTTGTCCATTGTTCTTAGAATCGGCATCGTTCGGTGGCGGGAATCAATCAAACGATTTAGTATGTAAAAACGTTTCGGAAGTAGGCGGCGGACGATTCTCCAAAAGGAAATCGGTAACTTGGTTCGGGGGCAAAAGCATAGTCTGGAAGAGCGGCGACATGCAGAAGAGACATATGATCAAACCCGATCTTTTGAAGACGATCACGACTCCGAACGCGGATATTTCATTCCGAGACATCTACCAGAAAGTCTGCGAGATTCGCGTCAGTTGTCAGATATTTTTGCTAGCTAATTCCTTTGACATGGATTACCCGGTCGACGACGCCATGCAGAAGAGGCACTTGGTGTTTTCTTTAAATACCGTTAATGAAAAAAGCGTTAAAACGAACAAGTTTTTAAAATTCGTTTCAAAGCTCGGCGATTTCCTGAAGTGCCGCAACGCCATAGAAGAAACGAATGATGACGACCAAGGATCGTTGAGCGCAAAAGCTGAGACCTTGAAAAGGATGTTATCCCCCCTAATCTCCTCAACAAATGATGATAGCGCTGAGAGCGAACGATCTTACGGGTTTTTCTTTTCAAAGATCTCGCAATTCGTGCGCGAGAACAGGATTTTCCCGAGATTGAAGTTGAAAGAAAATAATATTTGCAAGTCGCTGAATAGCTTTTACACGCTGTATTCTTTGCTGATGTTGAGAAGGTGTGATAAAGAACTACCCCTTTTTAGGCCGGCCAAAGAAATGAAATCCATTCGTACAAGCATCGAACAAAATTTCAACACGTTCGATGAGGATGTACAAATGATTATGAGTACACCCCTTTTCTTCCCTTTCTACAAGAGCAAATTCGGCACCCCAAAAAATGTTACGTTAAGCGTATTAGATAAAACTATTATGAACGAACTTCATTTCGATCAATTCGAAGAAAGTTATTTCCACGAGGCCTACGCCATACCATTCGATGTCGACGTCTTGGATTTGAAAAGTAGCGGGAATATTCTTAAAAAGAGCGCGCCAGAGCTAA